>CM076574.1:1029780766-1029851647 GCA_034641835.2 Pinus albicaulis
TGAATGTGTGATCTTCTAATAGATTTAGGTAGAGTTAATCAAGATTCTAGGGATTATATAACTATTATCCATACCAAGCCAATGTTGGAAAGAAGTTTTAATAGATTTTATTATAGGTCTACCCAAGTTTAAAGGAAATGATGTCATAATGGTAATTGTAGATCTACTCATGAAGTATGCCCAATTTTTATCTCTTTCTCATCCTTTTAAAGCAAGTATGATAGCCACAAATTTCATGGAAATGATTCAGAAGCAACATGGAATACCCAAGATTATTGTAAATAATAGAGATGTAATTTCACTATAAATTTTTGGATTGAATTATTTTCTTATTTGGATATTTAATTGGGTCATAACTTCTCTTACCATCCTCAATCCATCAGGAAAACTAATTTTATGAATACATCTCTGAAAATATATCTTCATTTCTTTGCATATGATAAACAAACACAATGGTCAAGTGGTTTCCCTTGGAATAATGGTGGTACAACACATCATTTCACACTTCATAAAAAATGTCCCCATTTATAGAAGTTTATGGATATCATCCTCCATACATAACACCACCCTTCAAAGAGACTGCAAAGGTTCAAGTAATGGAGGACCACATTGGGAAACAATATGAGGTTTTTAGATTATTGAAGGATAACTTCGTTATAACATAAAATAGGATGAAACAAGCATATCAACATTGTGGTGAAAGATAATTTTAAGTGGGATATTGGGTACTTTTGAGGCTACAACCATATAAACAAATGTCCTTACAGCAACAAAACAAGGGCAATAAATTAGCACCCAAGTATCATGGCACCTATAAGGTGTTGTAGATAATTGGAAGTATGGCTTACAAATTGGAGTTTCCTACATCTTTGTATGTACATCCAATATTCCGAGATTATTACTTAAAGAAGGAAGTCGACGACAATATTCTAATACAAAATATTTTACCATAAATTAATGAATAAAGGAAAACCATACTAGAGCTTGAAACAATCCTTGAAATGAGGATTAAGAAGCTGCAAAATTAAGCAATCGTTGAGTACCTTGTCAATTGAAAAAACCTACCAATGGAAGAGGTGACATGGAAAGAAATTTTTTTAAACATCTACAACTAGTCCTTCATGTATAAACACTTGTAGTTAGTCAAGTGTTGTGGAAAACACTTGTAGTTATTCAAGTGTTGTGGAAAACACTTGTTTTAAGGGGAGGGGCGTGTTAAGCCCCAAACAAGTCTCGTGTTAACCTTTAAACTTTTATTAAGACCTATATATTGAGTTATTCCATTTTTATTCCTATAGTGATATGTAGGTCAAAATATTTAATTGTATGCTTTCATTATAATTGTACTATTTGTATTCTATTTCTATAAAAAGAAAAACTAATATGGGGATGATCTCATCTTGTCTTATACATTATATTCATTGTAAAGGGAAGTTTCCACCTCGAAGTGGATTTTATTCATTTAGTTTTTATCATTTTCCAGAAGTTTGCTACATAAAAACCTTATTTATATATTTTCTTGAAATTCTTCCATAATTTACAGTAGATCATGTGATAGGCTCTACAATTTTCTTCTAATGTGTCAAAAATATTTCTAGTTTGATATGTATAATTTATATTTACAAGTTGGATTTGATTGATTGTTCAAGAATGGTTGATGGGCAGTCATACTGTCTTATTACTCAATTATTTCAAAAATATGGTGTAACTGCTTGATTAGCATTTACTTTTACTTGTTTAAACATAGTCTGAATTAGAACAAATAAGACATTTGTTAATAATATTAACATATAAATTTTTATTTTAAAGTATTTAATTAAATGACAGTTTGATTTGAGTAAAAGGTGAAAGTAACTTTGTGGTAAAAATATTCCAAGAAACCTAGGAAGAGGTTGAGATAGTTCTGACAGTTACCAATCCCAGAAATGATTTAAGGGAAAATCCTAGGAGGGAATGGGGTTCTCTGTGCAGAAGAGTTAGGGGACTAAGCAGTGCATGCTTGTTCTGAGTTGTCCAGAGCTGGTGGAAATACTAGTGGAACTCAAGGAACTTACCCTAAGGAAGCTCGACTGAGTTTCTCAATCCCAAGGTCATACTTCTTGTCTCATACAAATTCCTCAGACGTGGTGTGGAGCAAGGGGGAAGCAGAGGATGTAATCGCCTCACTTATGGTTGGGCGGAACCAACAGTTACTGAGAAAAATCCTAAACTCTGAAGTAGGTACATACATCGTTTTATTTTACTATTTAATATGTAGTAGTTAATTTACTGTTGGACTCCAGTAAACAGTGACAAGATTTATAATAGTGGAAAGTAGTGTGAAAAAGATAGATATTAACTGAATAATTTCTTCAGTCACTGTATTAGCATAAAATAAGAGATTACAGGAATAAAATATAACTTATGTATTATTTCTCTGTGCAAGATTGGAATGTAAAAACATATGTAAAATGAACCATAATTCTCTTTCTATTACAGTACAAGGATTAGAAAGAAAGAGAAAATAATTCTGAAATTCTAATTTTATTTTTACAGTACCAAAACAACAAATAAATTCATAAGAGAATGAAATCTGAATAACTATTATAAGTGTGTTGTACAAAATACTGAAGGTTCTCTATGGTAGAATAATCTAAGTACAAACAATTGCGAGTGAAATACCTTTCTAAGATAAGGAAACAACTGAATACAATCCTCAATTTTTAACGAAAAGAAAACATACTAAGCTACATCATTTCTTTTTAGAATTGTGTAATAACAGTAGAGAACAAAGAGGAACATTCCATAATGCATAAATAATGTAACAACGCTGCCATTATGGGTTACGAAACAGTAATCATTTAATCAATAGTAAAATAAGAAAAATAGACCATATTTGTGTACAATAACTGAACAATCCTGAGCAGAAACCCTCAATATAATGCTACAAAATTTCTATGGGTTTAGTGTCAGAAAAAATTAAACAAGTACTTGGCTCCGGTCCCAATAGAAATATACCGGAGCTTTGAGGGAGTACTCTGAAGAAAAACTAAGAAATATTTTTATTGCATCTATTTAGACCGGCCATAAAAGGAGAAATACCATAATGTCGAGATTTAATATAACACGCACACTTAAACCATTAAATTAAGAAATGTTAAGACTGAAATATATATGTGTGTACAGAGCCTCTGTTCTGGAAAACGAAAACTGAAAAAATCACAATTTAACTATATCGGCTCTAATTCATATACCTCCGGTCAATAAAGCAGCTATGCAAGTAACCAGATAGATAAGAATGTCACTGGAAAACCTTGAAAAATTCCTTTACAGTTACAAGTAAAGCACAACCTTGAAAAAAGGGGGAATATGAAACCCTTGGGGAAAAAAACAGTATCTCTGAGAGCAGAGAGAAGCTACATTTATACATTATAAATAAAATAGAAAGACCAAACCTGAAAGGATCTCATATGTCTTCCATTTCCTCTCTATACAAACAAAATTATACATTGCATTTAAACCTGTCACCGAGATTGGGTCTTCGCCTACAATGTAAGCAGAGGCAAACCCAGTGAATATGCTTACAGGAAGGTAAAATATTAACTGGAGAAGACCGATAGTATAACTTACCGGTGCATTTTAGAAGAGATAGTTGATACTGGGTTCCCATACTGGTATGCCGCAAGCCTTAGAGTGGTGGCTAGTCAACCATAGGAACAAAAGAACCAAATATTAGAACTCAGTGATATTAAAAAGGAATTTGTTAACAAGAAAAACAAAAGAAAAAAAGCCAAATAAATGCTTGCAGAGGACACTGAAGAAAAAAGGAAAAAACAATATCAAAACAGATTTACCTCATCGACAAGAAGAACTAGAAATCTGTTGAGGACAGTGGAGAGATTGCTCGGCGCTGTCAAAAGGAAGAACCTGCGATCCTAGGGGGATCCATTGACTGGTTTCACCAGAGTAGGCGTGATGAGAAGAGTTATTTGTTCGGCCAGGGAGAAAGAAGTTGCAGAGAGCCAGGGTTTCCTCCAATAGCTCAACGAAACAATGATTCCCGAGGCGAGAGATGGGGGTGGGTGGTTACCCTAACCCACCCCATCTATCCAAACACCGTCGATCGCATGAGGTTAAGATCCAATGGTGGATTTACGCCATGACATTCGGACATATGTCACCAATATGAAAACCAGGACAAAAATTAACTGCTGAAAAGAAAACATGGATGGCCTCTCGGGTTTAAATTACATCAACAATAAAGAAATATCAATGCAGAGTTTTTGAAAAACGTAATACAACTCAGACTTTATAATTATGGTATATTTTGAATGGTACGCAATATCTGTCTAATAATTAAACAATTGATACTGTTAAAACCATATAAGAATTATAACAGAACCGGCAATGTTTGATGCTGTTATGCTATGGCGTGTTAATTATATTTCAATTCTTTGTGTTAGAAACTTTATTTAATCACAATTAGGACCTTGTGTTTATTTGATACAAGTTAGGAAAATTTTATTAGAAAGAACATATAATTTTTTTTATGGTAAGAAGTATGTGGTAAATAAGAGTAGGTATTACAAGTGGTACCAGAGCATAGGTTATAAACTGGGCCAAATGGGCCAGAACCATACTTACTGTTGTGTAGGAAATTTTATGGAATTAATGATTTGATATTGTGATAAGTACATGAACCAAATTCCTATAAATCATCATGAGAAGAGGATCAATTCAACACCCACCTCGAAACATGGGAGAGACTCATCCTATAGCCAATCCTGAAGTTAGTCCCGAGATGTGGGTACAGCTAAGTGTGGACCAACATCAGCAGACAAGTAGAATGCTAGAAGAATAGCAATGACAAACAAATAGATTACTGGATATTTTTCAACAACTACAAACAAAAATGCTTAAAGTTTGCAGTGATAACGAAAGATTGATGAGAGAACAAGAGAGGATATTGAAGAGTCTGTCGGATAGGCAGAATCCTCCCAGCGGACAACCAATCCCTGAGAGAAATACTCAGGAAAATAGGGATCAACGCCAAGGAGTACATGATCACGCGGAGGACAGTCAAACACCAAAAATCCATAAAAGTTGAACTTATAATGAGGCGGAATCTGGGAATGTTATGGAAGAAAAGAAGATTAAGAAGCAGAAAGTGGAGTTACAAGGAGAATTTCGGAATATCAAGCCTCCTACCTTTGATGGAGAGGCAGAGGAAATGGAAAAAGCTTGGATTATAAATATGAATAAATACTTTCAGGTGTACGAGTATAACAACAAGCTTAAAGCTCGCCTAGCCATCTACTAGTTGCAGGAGAAAGCAACCCTGTGGTGGGAAGAAGTGAAGAATGTAAGAGGATTTGAAGATCAAAACGTAACTTGGGATAAGGTTCAGCAGTACTTTAAAGACAAGTACTTAACTAAAATATTTTATGATGAAAAATCCTGAGAGTTTCATGATTTGAAACTGGACCAAATGACTATGGATGATTTTATTACGAAATTCACATCTTTACTAAGATATGTACCCTACCTGCATGATGAAAAAGCCAAGGTGCATCGGTTTTTGAGAATTTTTCCAGCTCATATGAAGGAAAGGATTGAGTTTTTGAATCCAAAGACCATGGATGAAGCAATTAGGAAGGCATGTATGTGCTATCAGCAGTCCAAGGCGAAGGGAGAAGTTGGGAAAAATTGGCCACCTAGGAAGGGGCAGTAAAGTTTTTCTAATAACATAAATAGCATATCTATAAATTTCAAGAATGTTGCAAGACATCCACTCAAAAAACATAATGGTAAAAGCCAAAACAAAAATAAATGGACAGGGGAAGAAATGCTTAATGAAGCTTCTAGTAGACCAGATATTGGGTAAACCCAGAAACTCCCGTTGCAATGTTGGGGATGTGGAGAAGCTCATTATTTTAAAAATTGTCCACATCGGGGACGGAGTGAGGTGGCAGCAAATTTGAAAGAAGCGTAAACAGTGGGGGATATAGCTTGAAACATACCCAGAATCAACACAGCACTAGAGGATCGACAAGCGGATTACCATCCGACCAGATAGAATTAGAAGGTAAGATTCAAACTCGAGTTGTTTCTATTTTAGTTGATCTTGGTGCCAGTTTGAGCTACATACACCCTCGTGTAGTTGAAAACAGTAAATTGCAGGAACATGAATTTAAAAATCCATGGCTAGTCCAGTTGGCAATAGGGACTAGAAGACGGGTTATACTGAAGTACCTGACTATGAATTAAAAATTGGGGACCAGCACATAACTGTGGAACTCAATGTTCTACCATTGGGCTCTTATGATATATTACCGGGGATGGATTGGCTGGAAGGACACTAATCCTTGGTGGACTTTAAAAATAAGATTATACATTTCAAGTCTAATGATGGGTCAAGATATGAATTGTAGGGCATTATAATGCCTTTGAAGTCGTGACCCATTACTGCATCGCAGCTAATTAAATGCATACAGAAGGGCTGCCAACTTTATGCAATTCAAGTTGGATTCACCAATACAAAAGACAAAACTACTATGTTAGAAAATATTCCTGTTGTGAAAGAATTTCAAAATGTTTTTCCGGAGGAGATTCTAGGGCTTCCACCAAAAAGTGATATTGATTTTACTATTGAGTTAATACCTGGAGCAACACCTATGTCCTGGGCTCCCTATAGAATGAGTGTACCAGAATTAACAAAACCAAACATGCAACTGCAAGAGTTGTTGGATAAAGGTTATATATGGCCAAGTGTGTCCCCATGGGGAGCACCAGTGCTATTTGTAAGGAAGAAGGATGGTACTATGCGTATGTGTATGAATTATCGTCAGCTCGACAAGCTTATTGTTAAAAAAAAATATCCCTTGATGCTCATTGATGACTTATTTGACCAAGTCAAGGGAGTTACAGTGTTCTCCAAAATATACTTAAGGTCTGGTTACCATTAGATTCGAATCAAGGATGAAGATATAAGCAAGAAAAATTTTCGTACCAGGTATGGACACTACGAGTTTGTGGTGCTACCGTTTGGGTTAACCAATGCACCAGCAACATTTATGAGTTTAATGCATGGAATTTTCCACCCATACTTAGATAAGTTTTTGTTAATATCTATTGATGATATCCTGATTTACTCTAAAAATGAGGAAGAGCACAAAGAATAGCTGCGTATTGTACTGAAAACACTAAGAGAGCATCAACTATATGCGAATTTTAGTAAATGTGACTTCTTTAAAGAGTAGATCCAATACTTGGGGCATGTAATTTTGGCAGAAGGAATACGATGGACTTGAAGAAGATAAAAACAATTATGGAATGGAAGGTACCAAAGAATCTGGCGGACATACGCTCGTTTATGGCCTTGGCTGGTTACTACCGGTGATTTATTAATGGCTTCTCCAAAATAGCTTATCCTATTACTTCTTTGCAAAGGAAAGGAATAGTTTTCAAATGGACGCAAGAATGTCAAAACAGTTTTGAATTATTAAAATAACTGTTAAATACTGCACATGTTTTGAAGGTAGCAGATCCAAGTAAGGAATTCGAATTATGTACTGATGCGTGCAAAGAAGGTGTAGGAGCAGTGTTGACCCAGGAAGGAAAATTCATAACGTATGAATCTAGGAAGCTGAAGGATCATGAGCAGAGATATTTAGCATATGATTTGGAACTCACTGCAGTTGTGCATGTCTTGCGAATATGGAGGCATTATTTGCTAGGGAATAGATTTGTGCTTAGAACCGATCATAGTAGTTTAACCAGCTACTTTAAGCAGGCTTATTTGAATGCACGCCAAGCGAGATGGAATGTGTTTCTGAGCAAATTTGATTGCGATATTCAACATGTAAGAGGAAAAGAGAATAAGGTGGAAGATGCCTTGAGCAAAAAATTGCATGGCATTTATGAATTATACTTCAACCAGAATGAATCTAATTTTCAGGACCAGATTTTGGAAGTAGCAAAAGTGGACCCAGAATATCAGAATTTGTGGAAGCAAGTAAAAGATGATGAGAAATGGGGAAAGAAAACTAAGTACGAACTCAATGAAAAACAACTTGTTGTTTTTCGAAAAAGGATATATATTCCTAATCAGGAGAGTCTAAAAAGAACCATCTTGGATGAGTATCATAGAAGTACTTATGCTGAGCATCCGGGTTATCAAAAGATGTTGACAGCAATCAGAAAAGACTATACCTGGCCAAAGATGAGGCGGGACATAGCAGAATATTTGACCAAGTGCCTATAATGCCAGCAAATCAAGATAGAACATCAGCACCCTGCGGGATTGCTTCAACCAATCCCAGTGCCTGAATGGAAGTGGGAAGTTATTTCCCTTAATTTTATTACGGGTCTACCCCGAAACAAAATACATAACGATTCGATTATGGTGGTAGTCGACAGGCTTAGTAAAGTGGCACATTTTATTCCTATTGAATCTACTTATAAGACTGTGCAAATTGCTGATATTTTTATGAAGAAGATTTTTAGACTACATGGCATTCCCCGAGTAGTCATTTCAGACCGGGATGTGAAGTTCACATCAACATTTTGGAAGACATTATTTAATGGCCTAGGAACGCAAATACAATTTAGCACCGCCTACCATCTGCAAACAGATGGGAAAACGAAACGGGTGAATCAAGTTTTAGAAGACATGTTGCGCATGTATGTCATGCAACAACCAAAGAAATGGGAGGAGTACCTACACTTGGTTGAGTTTGATTACAATAACGGTATAAAGAATCTCTTAAGATGAGCCCTTTCGAAGCACTGTATGGGAGACAATTTCGAACTCCTATAAATTGGAGTAGCCCAGAAAATAAAATGATGCTTGGACCAGACATGCTGGAAGAGATGGAGCGAGAGGTTAAGAAAATTAGACAAAATCTGAAGGCGGCTTAAGACAAACAGAAGGTCTATGCAGATAGGAAAATAACTTTTCAGGAATTTGTAGTAGGGGACCATGTGTATGTGAGAATCAAGCCAAATAAAAGCACTCTGCGATGGAATGCTTGTGCCAAATTGGCTCCCCACTACTGCGGACCTTTTGAAGTCCTGGAGAGGATAGAGCCGATGGCCTATTGATTGGCTTTACCAAGCCATATATTAGTGCAAAATGTCTTTCATGTGTCTTTATTGAAGCGTTATGTGCACGATTCCAAGCACATAATACATTGGCAGGGTATACATGTATGTCGAACAAGACATACAATTTATATAAAATGATTTTCTGATTTAAACTAACTCAAAATATTGTTGCTTGCAGGTAGAACTAGATGGTGAGTTCCTGGTAGAACCGCAGAATATCCTAGATCAGAGAGAAATAACGCTCCGAAAGCGAGTCATCCCCCAAATTAAAGTGCAGTGGAAGCACTTTGGCTTGGAGGAGGCCACTTGGGAAGACAAAAAAGTTATTCTTGAAGCTTTTCTGGAATTATTCTCAGGAAATGAGTGACACCGAGGACGGTGTTTTCCTCCAGGGGGGAAGATGTAACTGCTTGATTATCATTTACTTTTACTTTTTTATACATAGTCTGAATTAGAACGAATGAGACATTTGTTAAGAATATTAACACATAAATTTTTATTTTAAAGTACTTAATTAAATGATAGTTTGATTTGAGTAAAAGGTGAAAGTAACTATGTGGTAAATATATTCCAAGAAGCCCAGGAAGAGATTGAGACAGTTCTGACAGTTACCAATCCCAAGGATTTAAGGGAAAATCCTAGGAGGGAATGGGGTTCTCTGTGCATAAGAGTTAGGGGGCTAAGCAATACAAGTTTTTTCTGATTTGTCCAGAGCTGGTGGAAATACCAGTGGAACTCAAGGAACTTACCCTAAGGAAGCTAGACTGAATTTCTCAATCCCGAGGTCATACTTCTTGTCTCATACAAATTCCTCAGACCTGGTGTGGAGCAAGGGTTAAGCAGAGGACGTAATCACCTCACTTATGGTTGGGCGGAACCAACAGTTACTAAGACAAAATCCTTAACTCTGAAGTAGGTACATACAACGTTTTATTTTACTGTTTAATATAAAATAGTTAATTTACTGTTGGAATCTAGTAGACAGTTACAAAATTTATAACAGTTGAAAGTAGTGTGAAAGAGATAGTTATTAACTGAATAATTTCTTCAGTCACTGTGTTAGCATAAAATAAGAGATTACAGGAATAAAATCGAACTTATGTATTATTTCTCTGTGCAAGATTGGAATGTAAAAACCTATGTAAAATGAGCCAGAATTCTATTTCTTTTACAGTACAAGGATTAGAAAGCAAGAGAAGATAATTTTGAAATTCTAATTTTATTTTTACAGTACCAGAACATCAAATAAATTCATAAGAGAATGAAATCCGAATAACTATTATAAGAGTGTTGTACAAAAGACCGAAGATTCTCTGTGGTAGAATAATCTAAGTACAAACAATTGCGAGTGAAATACCTTTCTAAGATAAGGAAACAACTGAAAACAGTCCTCAGTTTTTAACGAAAAAAGAACATACTAAGCTACATCATTTCTTTTTAGACTCTTGTAATAACAGTATAGAACAAAGAGGAATATTCCATAATGCATAAAGAATGTAACAACGCTGGCCATTATGGGGTACGAAACAGTAACCATTTAATCAATAGTAAAATAAGCAAAATAGACCATAACTGTGCACAATAACTGAACAATCCTGAGCAGAAACCTCAATATAATGCTACGGAGTTTCTGTGGGTTTAGTGCCAGAAGAAATTAAACAAGTACTTGGCTCTGGTCCCAATAGAAATATATCGGAGCTTGGAGGGAGTACTTAGAAGAAAAACTAAGAAATATTTTTATTGCATCGAGTTAGACTAGCCATAAAAGGAGAAATACCAGAATGTCGAGATTTAATATAACACACATACTTAAACCATTAAATTAAGAAATGTTAAGACTGAAATATATATGTGTGTACAGAGCCTCTGTTCTACAAAACAAAAACTGAAAAAATCACAATTTAACTATACCGGCTCTAATTCATATACGTCCGGTCAATAAAGCAGCTACGTAAGTAACCAGCTTGATAATAATGTCACTGGAAAACCTTGAACAATTCCTTTACAATTAAAATTAAAGCATAGCCTTAAAAAAAGGGGAATATGAAACCCTTAGGGAAAAACAACAGTATCTCTGAGAGTAGAGAGAAGCTACATTTATACATTATAAATAAAATAGAAATACCAAACTTGAAAGGAGCTCATATGGCTTCCATTTCCTCTCTATACAAACAAAATTCTACATTGCATTTAAACCTATCACTGAGATTGGGTCTTCGCCTGCAATGTAAGCGGAGGGAGACCCAGTGAATATGTTTACAGGAAGGTAAACAAATAACTGGAGAAGACCGACAATATAATTTACCGGTGCATTTTAGAAGAGACAGTAGATACTGGGTTCCCATACTGGTATGTCGCAAGCCTTAGGGCGATGGCTAGTCAACCATAGGAACAAAAGAACCAGATATTATAACTCGGTGAAATTAAAAAGGAATTTTTTAACAAGAAAAACATAAAATTAAAAGAGATAAATAAACACTTGCAGAGGACACCGAAGAAAAAAGGAAAAAACGATATCAAAACATATTTACCTCATCGACAAGAAGAACTGGAAATCCATTGAGGACAGTGGAGAGATTTCTCGGCGCTATGGAAATGAAGAAACTGCGATCTTGGTGGGAGTCATTGATTGGTTTCACCAGAGTAGGCGTGATGAGAAGAGTTAGTTGTTCAGCCAAGGAGTAAGAAGTTGCAGAGAGCTAGGGTTTCCTCCAACAGCTCAACAAAACAATGATGCCCGAAGCGGGAGATAGGGGTGGGTCGTTACCCTAACCCACCCCATCTATCCAAACACCGTCGATCACACAAGGTTAAGATCCAACAGTGGTGTTACACCAGTACATTTGGATAGATGTCACCAATACGAAAACCAAGACAAAAATTAACTGTTGAAAAGAAAATGTGGACGACCTCTCGGGTTTAAATTACATCGACAATAAAGAAATGTCAATGCAGAGTTTTCGAAAAACATAATACAACTCAGAACTTTATAATTATGGTATATCTGGAATGGTATGCAAGATCTGTCTAATAATTAAATAATTGATGCTGTCAAAACCATATAAAAATTATAACAAAACCAAGAATGTTTGAAGTTGTTATGCTATGGCGTGTTAATTATATTTCAATCCTTTCTGTCAGAAACTTTATTTAATCACAATTAGGACCTTGTGTTTATTTGATACAAGTTAAGAAAATTTTATTAGAAAGAACATATAAATTTTTTTTATGGTAAGATGTATGTGGTAAATAAGAGTAGGTGTTACATATGGTATGGGTTTTGTAGGACTATCATTTTAATTAAACCAGTCTAGATCCATCTTAATTCTGAATCTACCAAGTGTTGAGAGGGATCAAATTTCTCTTCTCTAAAAGAGGTTTGCACCTTAAGAGATATGATCCCTCTTGACGCTTGGTAGATTCATAGTTAAGATGAATCTAGGATGGAACCAGGAGCCCATAAACCACTAATGGTAAATTGGCTATTTCACCTCAATTTTAAAATAATAATTATTATTTTTTTTAATTTTTATTTTTATGTAATCTAACCGAGTCAAAAATTTTAGATAAAATAATAGGAAATTACAATATATCTTCCATAATGGGCTGGAGAGTGCCTTTCGATCAATCATACATAACTTAGAATTATTCATACTAGAGAATATAGTGTTCCACTACGTTATATGTGTTGCATGGATGACACCATAATTACCAAATTCAAAATAAAAGGAGGAAAACAATCCAACTAGGGACAAGGTGCCAAAAACATAGGAAAAACAAATTACATACTTCATAATTTAGTATTGACAATAAGTTGAATATAGAAAAAAAAAAAACAAAAAAAAACAAAAAACAAAAAAAACAAAAAAAAACAAAAAACAAAAAAAACAAAAAAAAAACAAAAACATAAAATAAAGAGTCGTATGGAATCCCCTACCAAATAGAACAACCTTTTCTTAGGTTTTTTTGAGATATAATTTTTGGAAACGAAAAGTATGTAGATTTATTAAAAGTGTTAATGAAAATATTATTAAAATTCAATTAAACTATCATGTAATTCCCTTCCACCAAGAAACCTAAATTTATAAACATTAAATGTTCTATTTTAGCTTCACAAAGAATGTCTTGTTTTTACCCTACTCACATGTATTATCAAAATTAGGCATTTATTTATTGTCTTATTTATATTATTTAAATTTACACCATTTAAAATGATTATAAAAAGTTTTTAAAATCTTTTATATATAAAAATTCTTTCTTGATAAACAAGAGCTACATGTAGCGGTAGTCCCTGTTGAATTAATGTTTCTCATGATTCTAAGGAAGTAAGACTGACTTGATCTATAAGTAACATTAACTGGTTAGAAGAGCACAACAACAAAGACGTGGGATATTGAAAGGTTCAATCAACTAATTTAAAAAATTATGTTCCGGAATCAACACGTACTTGTATCACATCAGGATTTGATCTTAGATGCAATTTCAGATGCTTGTCCCCAAATACTCGAGAAACTATCCTTGGGTACGTCTCCTGCAAAGTTAATATCTTGGCATATAATGTAATTACGAGAAACTGTGAGTAGCTTGTCTACCTTGGGTACATATCCTAAAAATATAATACTTTGGCATACAATGTAAAAGGACATGACTTTATACCCTCTTTCAAAAGTTGAAAATAAAATATAATGAACGAATTCTAAAGCCTAATCACAGAAAAAGATTATGACAACATGAAACATGAAAAATGAAAAGTCTAATTTATGGATTGTTTTAAATCATCGAATTTATGGATTCCTTTAAATGGTCAAATTTCCCTTGTTCCATGGCACATCCATCACTAGAAAATTTGAAAATTTTATGTATCACACTAACTCGACAAGGGTAAAAATTTGAAAAAAAAAAACAACACAAATAAAAAAAGGGAAAGAAAATGACGATAAAGATTTTCTTTTGTCGTCTTTTGAATTACTTCCCAGTCAATGATCCTGGTAACATAGATTAATTATATCATGTTCTATCTTCTGTGCAAGCGAACATGATCCATGTAATCCAAAGCTGATATTGCATGTGTGTGAGTGAACAGGATCCTTGTAATTTAATACTGATATTGCAGGAAATTTCCACAGAATAAACCAATATAACAACCTCATGTCAAACCAGAAGCAAATTACTCATAGTATGTTGTGAAATTTCAATATTAACTCTAAAGTAAATGTGGAAACAAACCTAGTACATATCTTACATACAAACATGTAGGAATTATACCAATGGATTCAATCCGATCATGTAATGTACTAAAACAAGATACTAAATCCTTCTACTATATTTGTGGAATATAAAACATGATCGCTCAATCACATTCAAGTAAGATAAAGAAGTAAATCAATCCCACAACACAATATTTTCCTAGGGAAAGCAACTGCTCAAAACCCCTCTATCTATATTGTATAATAAGCCAAGGAATCATGAAAAAATACAATGCATTCTTGCTCACAAGAATCTCCTGCACTCTACCAATTGTCTCACATTGATCTAGGAAAAATTGGACAAAATCTTAGCCAACTCCTTTGCTTCCTCCAGTTTGCCTTTCTCACGCAATTCCTAGGAAAATAAATCCCTATTAAATAGGAATTCCAACCTTCCTTGAATGTGCAATCCATCATGGACTTCCTATGGCTTTATAACTACACCTGGGCAATTTCCTAATAATACAACGGATAATTATCTTCCCTTTAACCTTTGTCTCAACTGGGTCTTCATTAGAACTGATATGCATGTAGATAATAATAACGAATCATCGGTTATCTGATTGATCACTACTTGTGAATAAATCTAATTTAATTTAGTGGACCTCTCAGTAGCTCATCACTTAGTTAGAACTAGTTAAACTAATTTTAACTCAATTAATTTGAGTTAATTTCTTACACTCAAACCACACTAGTGCATTAACTGCAATTGGACCCCAAAAATAATAGAATCACTCTGCATGCCTCACCTTTGACCCTCAACTCGAAATTCTTGAGCTAACTCAGTCTTTCTGACTCAGTTAATTGATACAAGTTGTTATGATATGAAATTACAATTTATTGTCCAATTTATTGAAGGGGAAAATAAATTAGACACATGTTTTCTTATTGATTTTCAAAAAAACGTAGTCCATATTTTAAACCACAAATAAAGGAACATGCAATAACGATCAAGAAAACGTGAAAATTTTGGTCTCCTACAAGACCCTTCACTCAAGCAAGATTTGAACATTTAAAAAATAAACCTGCTCTCAAGTGACCGTTGAACATTTAAAAAATAAGCCTAGAGATACCAAAGGATAGATTAATCCTAGTTTTGTGGGTTGTATCTATAAAGCTAAATGATTAATAATTGTCATACGATATTTTTGAACAAGATATGTTCATGTTGCTTAAGCATGGAAAAAAATAAGCTTAACTCCTTTGACTCTATTTATTGAACTTTTAGAATTCCACAGTCAAGAAGTCATATGATAACACACATTTAGTAATTACAATATTCAGGAATATAGTATGAAGAGAGGTGATTTTCTCATTGCAAAACAGAGTGTTAATCCTATAATTGTGATATTAACATAATGACGGTAACCAATTTAGTGCATGTATCTCTTTTACTATATTCAACCTACTAAACAGGTCCATCATTGTCAAGGAGTTTGAATGTTCTTTGAAGAGTCACTACAAGAAGTTTACAAAATCTATAAGCGAAATGTTGACAAATTATATATTATTTTTTGTAATTAGTATTTCCAATGGAACATTTTAAGAACACAAGTTAATTTTATATTATTATCAAAAAGGATTCCCATATATTCTTTGTAAACCCCATTATGCCTTTCTCAAATCTTAAAAAAGAGGGCAGAGTTACGGAAAATTCATTGAATCTTGAGTGAGTAGTTAACACTTTAGGGGTTTTCTTGTAGCATATTTTTCATGTTCAGAATTAATGAACAATAGTGACGAGTTTTGACAATCATCCTTAATCATTGAAGGTAGAGTTAGCAGTTTAGGGTTTTCCTGTAGCATGTTTTTCATGTTCATAATTATTGAAAAGAAATCACATATTTTGATAGTCATATATTAAATTTAGTTTACATTTTTCTATAGTATGTTTTAATAGATTCTTGCTTCTATGTTTTAGAGTTGTTTTAACTTTTGATAGGATTTTCACCCCCAACCACAAGAACATCACATGTACCAGTTGGTTTTGTTTCATCCTCATAACAATTCACCTGTATGAAACACAAAATAAAGTTTCTTGCATCAATGATTTTTAAGGAAAACAAAGTACTCATGCAAAATTTGCCAAATGAATGTATAAAGCAATCAAAATGAACAACACTGAAGATAATGGGTTGCATTGAATCCAAGGGTTTTTTATTTTTTCTCCATTTCTACCCAAAACCTGTCCTTCCCACACACCCAATGTAGCTTGTTGCATGTCGCTCAAACTCAAACTCCCTCTTCAGAAAGCCTCGTGAAAATAAAAATAAATGACAATAAGCAAGATGACCTTGTTCGTGAATGTTGCCAAAACATGAGAATTTAAGTTATAACAGTGATGGTGAGGCCAATAAATTCCCACACCCCCATCAAGAGAGGGATAAGATCGATCCCGATAATGCTTGAGATAAAAATGGAGATCAATTGGTAGGACTTGGGTTTACCTCCACTAGTTTAGGGACCAAAGATAAAAATGTAGAGAATTTGTCAGGCCTGGGATGACCTCCACTAGCTTGGGGACTAGCAATTAGAAATTAGGAATTACCAAGGGAATCGATGTTGCTAGTTTCCATGCATCTAGGAACACACAAAACATTAAAAAAAAAAAAAAAAAAATTTAAAAAAAAAAAAAAAAAAAAAAAAAAACGTGTACGGTAGGCACAAAATGCTTGGATGTAGCCCACGTGCCCCCACCCCCACTTAGCCAAGCATCATAAGAAATCTAACCCTATCGGCTTGCATGTAGCCCATGTGCCTTTGATATGGTTGGTTGATCATTGGCATCAAGCACATCATATCGCTTTTGGACATGGGGTCGCTGACGATGAAGTTGCACCCATCATGTTTTTTCCTTTCATGTGTGTGTTCTCACTATGAATAACTATGTTCTTACCCCTGCATTTTGAATATACACGAACTGAAAGGTATGAATTTGAATCTCATTTTCAATAATGATGAAATCAATTCTTGATGTTCAAACTGGAAATCATGATACCCCTAAATCTATTTTAATGACGGAATCAATTTGTGAAGTTAAAACCAGGGAACAAGATAACCAATTATATAAATAAGTAGCCCATATATTGCAGTGTGGGATTCCTAAAGGCGTTCGACGTCAATGCTGAGAACACACAAAAGCCAAACATTAGCAGTCACCTTGCTGATTTGCAATAACAATGATGAAATTTGGGTGGGGAGTCAAGTCATTGGCCGATGGACTGAAAGCAAAAGTGAACAAGAGTATATTCAGTCGATACTTCAAGCTATATGGTCAAAATTCTTGCTTTACATGAGGGTTTCATCATGGGAGTTTTAACAAATTTTCCCTTGCCACTCGCTTCCGGCATGGGGACAAATGCACTCACCCAAGAGTGCTCATTACACAACTTGTTTGGTATTCAAGACCTAATTTCAATTAATACATGAAAGAAAGAGTAATGGTGTTATTAGTCCTTATGCAGATGCATTTTCCATGTACTTAGAGCCATGGAACAAAAGCTTTGTTTTTCTATTCTGGAAACTTGGAAGCCTTAGCTTCAAATAGAAACACACAAGAAATCCTTACATTCTCTTCAAGGTACACAATTCAATTTATGGATTTATAGTTTGATTATTGTTGAATTAAATGCCATTTTAATGAAATTTCAAATGAATTCCTTATCCAAAATCAAATGAATTTTCTTACTTTTTTTTTTTTTAACTGTAGGATACATCTAACAGAAAAAGAAAAAAAAGAAGAAAAATATGGGAACCATCAAATCTTCTAACCTCTACATAGAGATTATTGAATATATAAGTCCAATGGAAACAATGACCTATAACTTGGAATCCATTGCACTTCCTGGATATGTGAGGGAAAAGGTGTATTTTTTTATTATATCGTCATATTCATTATATATCGCTCAAGGTTGCCAAAAGCTTACTAGAAAGCATACTAGAGATATTTTTTTACTGTTTGTGCAGGATACATGTAATATATATAGCTTAAGGTTGCAGAAAATGTACTAGAGAAAGAGTTTCCCATTAAATTCTTAAACACTATGCCTGGGTGCTGATGATGCAATGTACGGTATTGTGCTAATGATGGTATCCAAAACTGTGAAGAGTGATTATTGCATGCCATGTCGGGTTGTTCAAGAGCTTGTGTTGTTTTAGCAGTTGTGACTGTTGAAGATCTTGTGTTGTTTTAGCAGATATGAGAAGTTTGACAGTGGCTAATATGCCAAGAACCTATACCCTTTGGATCACGACATGATATGAAAATTTGGGTTATGTTTTAATGGAAAGTATGTGGACATTAAATATTTTCTAATTAATGCTAACTCCAAACTAGCATTAAACTCAAACAAAATGTTGTTTTGTAATTACATACTTCTCCTATAGGAGGAAAATCAAGTTTCTTGAAAAACTACCATACAATTAAGAAATATTTCTACCATAGACCAATGTAAAATGATTATAAAAAGTTTCTAAAATCATTTATATATAAAAATTCTTTCTTGATAAACAAAAGCCGCATGTAGCGGTAGTCCCTATTGAATTAATGTTTCTCATTATTCTAAGGAAGTAAGACTGACTTGATCTATAGGTAACATTAACTAGGCAGAAGAGCACAACAACAAATACTTGGCAGATTGAAAGGTTTAGTCAAATTATTTCAAAAATTATGTTCCATAATCAACATGTACTTGTCTCACATTAGGATTGATTTTTAGAGGCAATTTTAGATGCTTGTCCCCAAATACTCGAGAAACTATCCTTGGGTACATCTCCTGCAAATTTAATATCTTGGGATATAATGTAATTATGAGAGACTGTGAGGAGCTTGTCTACCTTAGGTATATCTCCTAAAAATATAATATTTTGGCATACAATGTAAAAGGATATGACTTTATACCCTATTTCACAAATGGAAAATAAAATATAATGGATGAATTCTAAAGCCTAATCACATAAAAATATTATGACAACATGAAACATGAAAAATAAATTTATGGATTCTTTTAAATCATTGAATTTATGGATTCCTTTAAATGATTAGATTTCCCTTGTTCCAGGGCACATCCATCACTGGAAAAGTTGCAAAATTCATGTATCGCAGTAACTTCATGTATTTTGCCATTTTTTGAATTACTTTCTAGTCAATGATCCTGGTAACATAGATTAATTCTATCATGTTCTATCTTCTGTGTGAGTGAACATGATACATGTAATTAAAAATTGATATCACATCTTGCGTGCGAGTGAACATGATCCTTGTAATTCAATATTGATATTGCAGGAAATTTCCACAGAATAAACCAATATAACAACCTCATGTCAAACCAGAAGAAAATTACTCATAGTACGTTATGAAATTTCAATATTAACTCTAAATTAAATTTGGAAACAAACCTGGTACATATCTTACACACAAACATAGTCCATAGTTTAAACTAACAATAAAGGAATATGCAATAGCAATCGAGAGAACGTGGAAATGTTGGTCTCCTACAAGACCGTTCTCTCAAGTGAGAGTTGAACATTTAAAAAATAACCCTGCTCTCAAGTGACCATTGAACATTTAAAAAATAAGCCTAGAGATACAAAAGACGGATTAATCCTAGTTTTGCGGGTTGTATATATAAAGCTAAATGATTGATAATTGTCATATGATATTTTTGAACAAGATATGTCCATGTTTCTTAAGCATGGAAAAAAATAAGGTTAACTCCTTTGACTCTATTTATTGAAATTTTAGAAGTACACAGTCAAGAAGTGATATGATAACACACATTTAGTAAGTTTATATGATTACTTACAATCTATAGGAATATAGTATGGAGAGAAGTGATTTTTTCATTGCAAAACTGAGTGTTAATCATATAATTGTGACATGAACATAAAGACAGTAACCAAGCCAATGCATGTATCTCTTTTGTGATCTTAAACCTACTAAACTTGTCCATCATTTTCAATGACTTTGAATCATCTATGAAGAGTCATTACAAGACGTTTGCAAAATATATAGGTGAAATGTTGAAAAATCCTATATTATTTTTTGTAATTAGTATTTCCTATTGACCATTTTAAGCACACATTTTAATGTTATAATATTATCAAAAAGGATTCTCATATATTCTTTGTAAACCCCAATATGCCTTTCTCAAATCTAAAAAAAGAGGGCAGTGTTACGGAAAATTCATTGAATATTGAGTTGGTAGTTAGCACTTTTGGGAATTTCTTGTAGCATATTTTTCATGTTCAGAATTAATGAACAATAGTGAGAGGTTTTGACAATCATCAGTATTCATTGATGCTTGAGTTAGCGGTTTAGGATTTTCCCTCTAGCATTTTTTTCATGTTCAGAATTATTTAAAAGCAGTCACATATTTTGACAATCATATATTATGTTTAGTTTACATTTTTCTACAGTATGTGTTAATATATTCTTGATTCATAGATTGTTGATTTTTCTAGAGTTGTTTTAACTTTTGATAGGATTTTCACCCCCACCCACAAGAACATCATATGTACCAATTGGTTTTGTTTCATCCTCATAATAATGCACCTGTATGAAACACAAAATACAGTTTCTCATATTAATGATTTTTAAGGAAAATAGAGTACTCATGCAAAAAGTGGCCAAATGAAAGTATAAAGCAATCAAAATAAACAACATTGAAGATAATGGGTTACATTGACTCCAATGATTTTTTATCTTTCTTCATCTCTACCCAAAACTTGTCCTTTCCAGACACCCAATGTAGCTTGTTGCATGCCGCCTCACGCAAAGAAAAAATAAATGACGATGAGCCAAATGACCTCGTTCATGAATGTTGCTCAAACACGAGAATTTAAGTTATAACTATGATGGTGAGGCCAAGAAATTCCCACACCCCCATTGAGAGAGGGATTAGATCAATCTCGACAATGATATAGATAAAAATGGAGATCAATTGGTAGGCATGGGGTTTACCTCCACTAGTTTAGGGACCAAAGATAAAAATGTAGAGAAATTATCAGGACTAGGATGACCTCCACCAACTCGGGGACTAGAAATAAGAAACTAGGATTGACCAAGGGCATCGATGTTGCTCGTTTCCATGAATCTAGGAACACAAACACAATTAATAAAAAATTGATGAAAATTAATTTAAAAACAAAACAAAAATAACATGTAGGGTAGGCACTAAAGGCCTGCATGTAGCCCATGTGCCCTCACCCCCACTTAGCCAAACATCATTTGAAAGCTAACCCTATCAACTTTCATGTAGCCCATGTGCCTTTGATATGGTCGGTTGATCATTGGCATCAAGTACATCATATCGCTTTTGGACCTAGGGTCGCTTACGGTGAAGTTGCACTCATCCTGATTTTGCCTTTGATGTGTGTTTTTTTCACTATGGATACCTATGTTCTTACCCCTGTGTTTTGAATATGTGCGAATTGAAAGGTATGGATATGAATCTGGTTGTTAGTAATGACGAAATCAAGTCGTGATGTTCAAACTGGAAAGAATGATACCCCTAAATATATTTTAATGACAGAATAAAATTGTGAGGTTAAAACCAAGGAGCAATATAACCAAATCTATAAATAAGTAGCCCATTTATTGCAGTGTGGGATTCCTAAAGGCATTTGACATCAATGTAGGGAACACACGAAAGCTGAACATTGGCAGTCACCATGCTACTTTGCAATAGCAATGATGAAATTTGGGTGGGGATTCAAGTCGTTGGCCGATGAACTGAATGCAAAAGTGAACAAGCATGCAGTCAGTCAATACTTCAAGCCAGATGGTCAAAATTATTGCTTTACATGAGGGTGTTTCATCATGGGAGTTTTAACAAATTTTCCCTTGGCACTTGCTTTCAACATGGGGACAAATGCACTCACCCAAGAGTGCTCACTACACAACTTGTTTGGTATTCAAGAGATAATTTCAATTAGTACATGAAATAAAGAGTAACAAAGTTATTTTTCCTTATGTAGGTGCATTTGCCATGTACTTAGAGCCATGGAACAAAATATTTGTTTTTCTATTCTGGAAGCTCATAAGCTTTATATTCAAATAGAAACATGCATGAAATCCATACATGTTCTTCAAGGTACACAACTCAATTTATGAATTTGTAGTTTAATTAATGTTGAATTAAATGCCATTTTAATGGAATTTCAAATTAATGCCTTACCCAAAATTAAATTAATTTTCTTACTTTTTTTACTGCAAGATACATGTCACAGAAAAAGAAAGAAGCAAAATCTGGGAACCATGAAATCTTCTAACCTATGCACAAATAATGCTGAATATATAAGTCCAACAGAAACAATGACCTATAACTTGGAATCTATTGCACTTCCTAGATATGTGAGGGAAAAGGTATATTTGTTGATTATATCATCATATTCATTATATATCGCTCAATGTTTCCAAAAGCTTACTAGAAAGTGTACTAGAGATATTTTTTTACTAGTTGTGCAGGATACATGTAATATATATAGCTTAAGGTTGCAGAAAGCGTACTAGAGAAAGAGTTTCCTAAAAAATTCTTAAACACCATACCTAGGCGTTGATGATGCAATGTACGGTCTTGTGCCAATGATGGTCTCCACAACTGTGAAGAGTGATTCTTGCATGCCATGTCAGGTTGTTGAAGATCTTGTGTTGTTTTAACAGTTGTGACTGTTGAATATCTTGTGTTGTTTTAGCAGATGTGAGAATCCTGACAGTGGCTAATATGCCAACAACCGACACCATTTGGAACACGACATGATAGGAAATTTTGGGTTATGTTTTAATGGAAAGTATGTGAACATCAATTTTTTTTCGAATTAATGCTAACTCCAAACTAGCATTAAACTCAAACAAAATGTCGTTTTGGAATTACATACTTCTCCTATATGAGGACAATCAAGTTTCTTGGAAAAATACCATAGGATTAATAATTATTTTTTGAGAAGGTCTTATGTGTAAAAATGTGGTTTAGGTAGAGGTAACCAAGATGCTAGGGCTTATATAACTATTATCCATACCAAGCCAATGTTGGGAAGAAGTTTCAATGGATTTTATTACAGGTCTACACAAGTCTAAAGGAAATGATGTCATCATGTTAATTGTATATCTACTCATGAATTATGTCCGTTTTTTCTCTCTTTCTCATCCTTTTAAAGAAAATAAAATAGCCACAAATTTCATGGAAATTATTCTGAAGCAACATGGAATCCCCAAGATTATTGTAAATAATAGAGATATAATTTCACTAGAAATTTTTGGAAGTTGGGATATTTAATTGGCTCATAGCTTCTCTTACCATCCTCAATCCATCGAGAAAATTAATATTGTGAATACATGTCTGAAAATATATCTACATTTATTTGTATATGATAAAAAAACACAATTGGTCAAGTGGTTTCCCTTGGAAGAATGGTGGTAAAACACATCATTTCACACTTCATAAAAAATGTCCCCATTTATGGCATTTTATGGATATCATCCTCTATCCATCACATCACCCTTGAAAGAGACTGCAAAGGTTCAAGTAATAGAGGACCACATTGGGAAACAATATGAGGTTTTCAAATTATTGAAGGATAACTTGGTTCTTACATAAAATAGGATGAAACAACAAGCATGTCAACATTGTGGTGAAAGAGAATTTTAAGTGGGAGATTGGGTACTTTTGAGGCTACAAGCATATAAACAAATATCCTTACATAAAAAAAACAAGGGCAATAAATTAGCACCCAAGTATCATGGCCTCTATAAGATGCTACAAATAATTGGAAGTATGGCTTATGAATTGGAGTTTACTACATATTTGCATGTACATCCGGTCTTTCGTGATTCTTACTTAAAGAAGGTAGTCAACGACAATATTCTAGTACAAAATATTTTACCATAAATTAATGAAGAAGGGAAAACCATACTAGAACTTGAAACAATCCTCGAAACGAAGATTAAGAAGCTGCACAGTTGAGCAATCGATGAGTACCCTGTCAAATGGAAAAACCTACGAATGGAAGAGGTGACATGGAAAGATAATTTTTTCATGTGTAAACATCTGCAGTTAGTCCTTCATGTAGAAACAATTGTAGTTAGTCAAGTGTTGTGGAAAACACTTGTTTGAAGGGGATGGGCATGTTAAGCCCCAAACAAGTCTCATGTTAACCCTAAAACCTTTATTAAGACCTAGATATTGTGTTATTCCATTTTTATTGCTATAGTGATATGTAGGTCAAAATATTTAATTGTAGATTTTCATTATAATTGTATTATTTGTATTCTATTTCTATACAAAGGAAATCTAATATGGGGATGATCTCATCTTGTATTATACATTGTATTCATTGTAAAAGGAAGTTTCCACGTTGAAGTGGATTGTATTCATTTTTTTTTTATCATTTTCTAGACATCTGCTACATAGAAACCTTATTTTTATATTTTGTTAAAATTCTTCCATAATTTACAGTAGATCATGTGATGGCCTCTATCATTTTCTTCTAATATGTCACAAATATTTTGAGTTTAATATACATAATTTATATTTACGAATTGGATTTGATTGATTGTTCAAGCATGGTTGATGGGCAATCATATTGTCTTATTACTCAATTATTTCGAAAATATGGTATGGGTTTTGTAGGACTATAATTATAATTAAACCAGTCTAGATCCATCTTAACTATGAATCTACCAAGTGCTGAGAGAGATCAAATATCTTTTCACTCTAAAAGAGCTTTGCACCTTAAGACATATGATCCCTCTCGATGCTTGGTAGATCCATAATTAAGATGAATCTAGGATGGAACCAGGAGCCCATAAACCACTAATGGTAAATTGACTATTTCACCTCAATTTTATTTTAATTATTTATTTATTTTTAATTTTAATTTGTATGTAATTTAATCGAGTCAGAATTTTTAGATAACATAATAGGACATTACAACATCTCTTCCATATTGGGATCGAGAGCGACTTTCGATCAATCATACATAAATTAGCATTATTCATACTAAATGAGAATATAGTGTTCCACTTCGTGATATGTGTTGCATGGTGGACACCATAATTATTAAATTCAAATTAAAATGAGGAAAACAATCCAACTAGGGACAAGGTGCCAAAAACATAGGAAAAACAAATTACATACTTCATAATTTAGTATTGAAAATAAGTTGAACAGAGAAAAAAAACATAAAATAAAGAGTCTTATGGAATCCCCAACCAAATCGAACAACCTTTTGTTTGGTTTTTTGAGATATAATTTTTGGAAACCAAAAATTATTTAGATTTATTAACAGTTTTAATGAAAATATTATTAAGATTCAATTAAACTGTCATTTAATTCCCTTCCACCAAGAAACCTAAATTTATAAACACTAAATGTTCTATTTTATCTTCACAAATAATGTCTTGTTTTTACCCTACTCACATGTATTATCAAAATTAGGCATTTATTTACTATCTTCTTTATATTATTTAAATTTAGACCAACGTAAAATGATTATAAAAAGTCTCTAAAATTATTTATATATAAAAATGCTTTCTTGATAAACAAGAGTTGCATGTAGCAGTATTCCCCGTTGAATTAATGTTTCTCATGATTTTAAGGAAGTAAGACCGACTTAATCTATAGGTAACATTAACTTGGTAGAAGAGCAGAACAACAAAGACTTGGAAAATTGAAAGGTTCAGTCAACTTATTCCAAAAATTATGTTCCAGAATCAACACGTACTTGTCTCACATCAGGATCTTATCTTAGATTCAATTTCAGATTCTTGTCCCCAAGTACTTGAGAAAATTTCCTTGGGTAAATCTCTTGCAAAGTTAATATCCTGGCATATAATGTAATTGCTAGAAACTGTGAGTTTCTTTTCTACCTTGGGTATGTCTCCTAAAAATATAATATTTTGGCATACAATGTAAAAGGATATGACTTTATACCCTCTTTCACAAATGGAAAATAAAATATAATGGATGGATTCTAAAGCCTAATCACAAAAAAAGATTATGACAACATGAAACATGCAAAATAAAAAGTCTAATTCATGGATTCTTTTAAATCATCGAATTTATGGATTCCTTTAAATGATGAAATTTCCCTTGTTCCAGGGCACATCCATCACTGGAAAATTTGCAAAATTCATGTATCACACTAACTCGACAAGGGTTAAAATGTGAAAAAAAAAAAATACAAAAAAGGGCAAGAAAATGACGAGAAATTTTTTTTCTTTTGTCACTTTTTGAATTACTTCCCAGTCAATGATCCTCGTAACACTGATTAATTCTATCATGTTCTGTCTTATGTGTGAGTGAACATGATCCATGTAATTTAAAACTGATATTGCATCTTGCGTGGGAGTGGACAGGATCCTTGTAATTCAATACTGATATTGCAGGAAATTTCCACATATTAAACCAATATAACAACGTCATGTCTAACAAGAAGAAACTTATTGACAGTACATTGTGAAATTTCAATATTAACTCTAAAGTAAATGTGGAAACAAAGCTGGTACATATCTTACACACAAACATAGTCCATATTTTAAACCACAAATAAAGGAATATGCAATAGAAATCAAGAAAAGGTGAAAATATTGGTCTCCTACAAGACCCTTCTCTCAAGAGAGAGTTGAACATTTAAAAAATAACCCTGCTCTCAAGTGACTATTGAACATTTAAAAAATAAGCCTAGAGATACAAAAGACAAATTAATCTTAGTTTTGTGGGTTGTATATATAAAGCTAAATGATTAATTATTGTCATACGATATTTTTGAACAAGATATGTCCATGTTGCTTAGGCATGGCAAAAAATAAGCCTAACTCCTCTGACTCTATTTATTGAACTTTTAGAAGTCCACAATCAATAAGTGATATGATAACATATATTTAGTAAGTTGATATGATTAATTACAATCTTCAGGAATATATTATGGAGAGAAGTGATTTTTTCATTACAAAACTAAGTGCTAATCATATAATTGTGATATGAACATAATGGCAGTAACCAAGTCGGTGCATGTATCTCTTTTACGATCTTCAACCTACTAAACTTGTCCATTATTGTCAAGGACTTTTAATCATCTATGAAGAGTCACTACAAGAAGTTTACAAAATCTCTAGGCGAAATGTTGACAAATCATATATTATTTTCTGTAATTAGTATTTCCTGTGGACCATTTTAAGCACATAGGTTAATGTTATATTATTATCAAAAGGGATTCTCATTTATTCTTTGTAAACCCCAATATGCCTTTCTCAAATCTAAAAAAAGAGGGCAGAGTTACGTAAAATTCATTGAATCTTGAGTTAGTAGTTAGCACTTTAGGGGATTTCTTGTAGTACATTTTCCATGTTCAGAATTAATGAACAATAGTGACAGGTTTTGAAAATCATTATTATTCATTGAGACTTGAGTTAGCAGTTTAGGGTTTTCCCTGTAGCAGGTTTTTCATGTTCAGAATTATTGAAAAGCAATAACTTATTTTGACAGTCATATATTAAGTTTAATTTACGTTTTTCTCTAGTATGTGTTAATAGATTCTTACTTCTAGATTTTAGAGTTGTTTTAACTTTTGATAGGATTTTCACCCCCAACCACAATAACATCACATGTACTAGTTGGTTTTGTTTTATTCTCGTAATAATGCACCTGTATGAAACACAAAATACAGTTTCTCGTATCGATGATTTTTAAGGAAAACAAATTACTCATGCAAAAATTGGCCAAACGAAAGTATAAAGCAATCAAAATGAACGACACTAAAGATAATGGGTTACATTGACTCCAATGCTATTTTATTTTTTCTTCATCTCTACCCAAAAATTGTCCTTGCCACACACCCAATGTATCTTGTTGCATGCCACTCAAACCCCAACCCCTCTTCACATAGCCTTGTGCAAAGAAAAAATAAATGGTGATGAGTAAGATGACCTCGTTTGTGAATGCTGCTAAAAAACGATAATTTAAGTTATAACTGCGATGGTGAGGCTAATAAATTCACACACCACTATTGAGAGAGGGATAAGATCGATCCTGACAATGCTTGAGATAAAAATGGAGATCATTCGGTAGGCTTGGGGTTTACCTCCACCAGTTTAGATACCAAAGATAAAAGTGTAGAGAATTGTCAGACCTAAGATGACCTCCACCAACTTGGGGACTAGCAATCAGAAACTAGGAATGACCAAGAGCATGGATGTTGCTCATTTCCATGCAGCTAGGAAAACAAACAAAATTAAAAAATTAATGAAAATTAATTTAAAAACAAAAACAAAAACAAAATGTAGGGTAGGCACGAAAGGCTTGCTTGTAGCCCACGTGCCCCTACCCCAATTAGCCAAGCATCGTCCAAAAGCTAAAATTATCATCTTGCATGTAACCCATGTGCATTTGATATGGCATGTTGATCATTTTCATCAAGTACATTGTATCGCTTTTGGATCTGGGGTCACTTATGGTGAAGCTGCACTCATCCTGCTTTTGTCTTTGATGTGTGTGTTCTCACCATGGATACCTATGTTCTTAACCCTGTGTTTTAAATATGCATAAACTTAAAGGTATGCATCTGAATCTGGTTTTCAGTAATAATGAAATCAATCTGTGATGTTCAAACTGGAAAGCATGATACCCCTAAATATATTTTAATGACAGGATCAATTTGTGAGGTTAAAACCAAAGAACACGATAACCAATTCTTTAAATAAGTATCCCATCTATTGTAGTGTGGTATTCCTAAAGGATTTCGAAGTCAATGCAGGGAACACACAAAAGTTGAACATTAGCAGTCACCCTACTGCTTTGCAATAACAATGATGAAATTTGGGTGGGGATTCAAGTTGTTGGTCGATGGACTAAAAGCAAAAGTGAACAAGAGTGCAGTCAGTCGATAATTTAAACCAGATGATCAAAATTCTTACTTTACACATGGGTGTTTCATCATGGGAGTTTTAACAAATTTTCCCTTGGCACTCGTTTTTGGCATGGGGACAAATGCACTCACCCAAGAGTGCTCATTACATAGCTTGTTTGATGTTCAAGAGCTAATTTCAATTACTACATGAAAGAAAGAGTAATGGTGTTATTTTGTCTTATGCAGGTGAATTTTCCATGTACTTAGAGCCATGGAACAAAGCTTTGTTTTTCTCTTCTGGAAGCTCAAAAGCTTTAGCTTCAAATAGAAACACATATGCAATCCATGCATTCTCTTTAAGGTACACAGTTCAATTTATGGACTTTTAGTTTGATTAATGTTGAATTAAATGTAATTTTAATGCAATTTCAAATGAATGCCTTACCAAAATTAAATGAATTTTCTTACTTTTTTTTTTACTGCGGGATACATGTAACAGAGCAAGAAGCAAAATATGGGAACCATCAAATCTTCTAACCTCTGCACATATATTATTTAATATATAAGTCCAACAAAAACAACTACCTATAACTTGGAATCTATTGCACATCCTAGATATGTGAGGGAAAAGGTATATTTGTTGACTATATCACCATATTCATTATATATCGCTCAAGGTTGCCAAAAGCTTACTAGAAAGTGTATCGGCGATATTTTTTTTATTGGTTGTGCAGGATACATGTAATTTATATAGCTTAAGGTTGCAAAAAGCGTACTAGAGAAAGAGTTGCCTCAAAAATTCTTAAGCGTCGTGCCTAGATGTTGATGATGCAATGTATGATGTTGTGCTAATGATGGTCTCCACAATTGTGGAGAGTGATTCTTGCATGCCAAGTCGGTTTGTTGAAGAGCTTGTGTTGTTTTAACCGCTATGAATTTTGAAGATCTTGTGTTGTTTTAGCAGATGTGAGAAGCCTGAAAGTGGCTAATATGCCAGCAACTGACACCCTTTGGATCACAACATGATAGGAAGTTTTGGTTTATGTTTTAATGGAAAGTACATGGACATTAAATATTTTCGAGTTAATGCTAACTCCAAACTAGCATTAAACTGCATCAAATTAAAATTCAAAACCTTTTATCCTATGTATCATGAAAATCATACATTTTGGTCGGCAATAAGATGCCCAAGTTGAAACTTTGGATAAAAGTTTGTTTGCTAAAATATTTTTATTAAAACACTGGCTAAAACTTAAATACACTGATAGTTCAAAGTAGATTAAGACTGAGTCGACGTATATCAATCGCTATAGTCCCTGCACTACTAATGAACTACCATTATGATATAAAATTATGCCTTTAGTTAAAATAGCTAACTCCATTTACAACTTTAATAACATCAATAAAAACAATTTTTGAGAGATATTTGAAGTTCTGAATATATGATGGTTAATTTCAACTTTTTCAACATTTTGAGAAAATAATGTTTGTATTTGCATTTTTTTGTATTTGCATTTTTTTGTTTAGGTGTAATATAATTGTAAATTATTAATATAACATAAAACTAGAATATTCATTCAAACTTTATAAAATTAAATTAATAATAACATAAAACTAGAATATATTATTAATCGGTCTAACTTAAGCAACTGTTATTTTTCAAAATGCGGTGAGCGTGGATCGAACACACAATCTTTAGATCTTCAGTCTGACGCTCTCCCAACTGAGCTATTGGCGCAATTGATTTTTTCAACTGCAGTTATAACTATAATTATCCTAAATCCTGCTAGAGGAAATACAAATACAAAACAACGTGCTAAACGAAATAGAGTTGGAGATGCGTGGTATCAAACCCCGTACATCTTGCATGCAAAATAAGCGCTCTAAACTACATCTTCAAACTTGTTAAATATTTTCAGTTTCATGGCACGAATATATCGCAATGCCGTTACTAATTAAACTATTTTAATAAATCAAATTATCCATACCTGGATTATATGTTTGAACAAGGAAATCAAATGATTTCATCCTTAATTATTTTAATTTTCTAACTCACCCTTTCTCAATATATGTTGTTTAAAGCTAATTTGTTGGAAAAATTTTAAATACTTCTTCTCATCTCATCTTAAAATTTTCTGAAACCTTAGATTCTTAATAATAACGACATTATAGACATTATAATATACATTCATTAAGAGTTCTCTATGTTCTTTGTGAAATATATTTTTATTTATTTTGGTTAATCTAATTCATTAAATAACATAAGAGAATAAGTTTCTCATATGAAAATTTTCAAACTTTTAAATAAACTTCATCATATGAATCCATAAATCTATCTAAAAGCTTTTTCAAAAATTTAAATAAATTTTATTATAGTAATACAATGAATCCATAAATTATGAAATATAAATCCATTCTCAAGTTATCCTAATTACTTTTGTCAATGAAACAAAATTAAACCAACAAAGATAACAGTCTTTGCATGAAAAAGGATGATCTAGTTGTTAGTGAGAAAAGTCATGAGTTAATTGAGTATGCTTGATAATGGATGAATATAGATTTTCTTATGGTTTTGGAGTTATAATGGCAAAGCATGAAAATTTATAATTCATGGTCATTTTATGTTTGTAGATTTTGGAATATTTTAGAAATCTAACAGAGATGAGCTAAATCAATAATGAGTCAACTCAATATGGTTAATGATGAATGAGCATAGATATGTGTCGTATTGTAGAGCTCTAAACAAAGTATGGAAATATAGTTTGATGGTCATCTTTATGTTACACATTTTGAAATATTTCATAAATATATTTGTAAAGGTAAATATATTCATAAATTTATGAGCATTTATCCATAGAGGAACAACCTCGTGCTCATTGGCAGAGATCTGTCATCCCTTTGGGAAGACCAAGAGGACCAATAATATATGTGGAATGACAACAAGGATATAGGAGTTTGATGTTAATTCACCATTAGATATGCTCATATAATGTTACCAAACATACTTGCTCCTGTTGATATCTACCTCATGGTATCTCTAATAGAAGCTTATAGAAAAGGTAGGTATTTTCACTATTATACTAGTATGTAAAATGCATGTGAAAATTCCATATGCGTGACAACCATATTAAGTTGGAAAATGGTAATAAATGATCTGGAGACGTTGCTTGTAAAACTAGGCAACTCAATTTCTATTCTCAATGTTGATTGATTTGCACAATTTGATATGCTAATGTGGTGGATTTATTAGTAATGTGATACCCAATGAAGCAATGGGAGATGGCCAATCAGACTCCTTGTGCGAATGAGAAGCCCACGTTTCATGTATGAAAGAGAAAAATGGACTCTAGTGCAAGATCGACTCATCATGTCTTGCATTCGTGTGTTGTATCCTAAGAGGAACTATAGTCAATACATGTTATTGAGATGAATGTAGAGTGTTTGATTTTGAGGTTAGACATGATCACTTATCCTAAGGAAATCTAAGAGTAGTTAAGCAACTTGGATGGTGCAAGAGTGTGAAGTTTTAGTGAATACTTAAGCAAGTTTTATAAGCATGCCAAGATTTGTTGTGGGAATAAGATCAAGGATTAGATTCAAGTATTTTTTAAGGATTCAAATATTATGTCTATGTATAGTATTTTAGGAGACTATTTTGGTTTGAAAATCATACATATAGAATTTAGCGAATACTCAACAATCTATGTTACCTGTATGGATTCTCTCTTTAAAAATATATAAAACTAGTAATTTTTTAGTGAATATTATCAATTAAATCATATCTATTTTAAAATAGGTCACTTTTTAAAGAAATGGGTGAATATTTTTTTCCAAAAAATAGTCAATTGGTGAAATTTTTCCCTTAAAAAAAATCCTTGATTAGATTTGAGAAACTCAATTTGGCATTTGATGGTGTAATGTCGAGAAGTGGGTTATTTATGTCATTAGATCTAGGTAATATAATTAAAATGATTCTTGTTAGGGAATGTCATGGTAAACTTTGACTTGGTCAATAATACATTATAGGTGATTTACAATGGCACATGGTCTGTAGTCCACTATATTAGCTTTTAATGAAGCCTTTTTATAGGTTTAGTGTATCCCATTATAAAGACCTTGAATTGGCCAAGATATATATGATGCTGGTTTTCTCAATTAGGGGTTTCCAATGCAACCATTGGTGTTTAGTTTTTTTCTATCTCCGTGTAAGATTTTAATATGGCATTAGAGCTTAGGCAGGTTATACCATCTCACAAGGGTAGATGGAGACATGTAAATATTCTTTGATTCATGCACTAGATGCTAATTTATTGTTACATATTGTTGACAGGAAAATTTGTCTGACCAACAGTAGGGGATCTCCCCGGTAGAAAGTCCCAATTAGACTCTGAACCGTTTGAGATAGGGATCTCGTTCGGAGGTGTGGGTCCGGCTACCGCTGAATACTCCTTCTCCTGGACGCAAATGAGCCCTGCAGAGTTATAGGTGTACAATTATCGAATGATACAAGACAAATATCTATGATTGTCAATGAGCATAAACACTACAAATAACAAGATATAAAATAAAACACGCAACTGAAGGAGATGCTGTTAGCAGCACATCATTAAAGTCGTGTTTGTAAGATTGTTCAAACCATAGAAGAAACAGTTCTGCCTGGTAAGAACAACTTATACGTACTTGGGCGTTTTTGTGAATGAGATAGATGTCAATAATAAAATTACAAACATCTCCTATGTAAATAACATACCGTCATATACACATGCAGTAAGCTTAAATGCATAAAAAGTATAATCAGAAAACACAGATCAATTAATCACAAGATATTAGACATATACAAATAAATACTCATAGTATTGACACATTGATTCTCATCAGATCCAATAGTGGATTTAAAACAAATGCTTGTATTGATTCATAATAGGTTGTTTAATGTTTTACAACTCTCTTCTCTCCTTTGGAGTCCAAAAAAAAATCTCTTTTACAAGTCCTTGAATGAGGTATATATAAGACAAAATTGACCCTTGGGGGCCCTGACTCTTCACCTTCCTTCCTGTTGGGCTACCTTGCGACCTGAATGGAAGATGTGATCTGCGACCTGATTGGATAGTGCGACCTGCGACTTGATCATGGAAGAAGTGACCTGCGACCCCTCCTGTGGACTGTGCCTTGAAATCTGATTATGGAAGCGTGTGCATGATTGCGAGGTCAGGAACATCAACTTGTTGCTCTTTGAGGAAATTCTTCCAAGCACGATAATCTGCAACGACTGGGGAGATTAGAGGAGTATCTTCCCTTAATCGATGTAGGCATTCTAAGGCATTCAGAATCAGAGTTTCTCTCTTGATTGTGACCTGGTTAGATAAGGAAGCCAGTTTGGTGTAAATCCAAACTGGCGTTACGACGAACGTAACCAAGTTTTCCTGTGATGCGGGAAGATCAGGTGTAGTGGCGGCTTATCTGATAGGCTGTAGAAATGCATGAATCTCCTGATCTACCTGTCCCCATGTCTTTTCCTCGTTCAGTGCACCTAGAGAAGGAATATGGTGCAGTTCATGCATAGAGTCAATGCCACTGATCAAATGCTCATATGCGGTCATCACCTTCTCCAGATCTTTAACTAATTTCTCCTTGGATTGCATCTTCATGCGAATACGGACCTTGTCATTCTGAGTGTGGATCAAATCTTTCTTGGGCAAGGTTTCTAGAGCTTTTGGATACCTACTTGTCCACTCTATCATTTTGTCCAAGGCAGTGGAGGCCTCTTTCAATTGCTCGTTTCTCTTCTTCGCTTCCACTTGGGCTCTAAGTAAGCGTTGGACCGTCTGTTTTATGGTGAACATCTCCCCGTAAACCTGTCTCATGGTGGCTTCCAGCATCACCAACTCTCTCTGGAAGGTAAGCGGTACTTCGTTAATAAGAGTGTTTTTTCCCTGGAGCTGTTGGATTTCTTCCCTTAATGCTCTCTTCTCTTGCTCCGACCTAGCTTCCCTTTGTTCAGAGTCCTGTAACCTATTTTGTAGGGAGAGAATTTCCCTACTCATCCGGTTCACATTTTCTTCTGTGGTTGTGGCAAAAGCAGTGTCAGCTGATGCTATCATCACTGGGTTAGTCCTAGTGTCTGGGACTATGTCCTTTTCCATTGTGGCTGTGAATGGGGCAGTAGGGTTCCGTGTTAGGCATCTCTTTTTTTCCTGCCAGATTTTGAAGGTGAACTGATCATAAGTGGGCCTCTTCATGTTGAACACCTCCTCCTCCTGTCCTTCAGAGGAGCCCGACTCTGAGAGTGCAAAACATGTGTTAATTGCAGGTACTTCGATGGGAGGCAGCTCGGTCTATACTCCTGTTTCTGGAGAAGGTGTTTTGGTGTCTTTTGATCCATGATCCTCTTCCTATTTTCTCTTTCGTTCTTCTTCCTCTTTCAATAACCTCTCCGCCTCTGCCTTATCTTGTTCTACCTTTTGCTTGCACTCTGCTTCTACCTTTGTTTCTTCTTCTTCCTTCATTTTCCGTTCAGCCTCTGCCTTTGTTTCTTTCTCTTCCTTCCTTTTGCGTTCGGCCTCCACCTGATCCAATTCTTTCTTGAGCTGTCATTCCACTTTTACTTTTGATTCCTGCTCTTCCTTCTTTTTTCGGGCGTCCTCCGCCTGTTTCTTTCTCTATTCTGCCTTCAGGTTTTTCTTATGCTTATCTTCATCTTCTTTTTCTTTCTTTTCAGCTTCTAGTTGAGCTTCTGCTTCCTTTCCTTTCTGTTGGGAGGCAAAGTTGTGGCCTGTGCTATTTCGGGGTTTCTTAGCCTGGGAAGAAGAGGCACCTCCCAACTCGCCGATTCTTTCCTCCAGAGTATGATCATCTTGATCCTCCCGATTGACCATGCTCCGGGGGTGAGTTCCCTATCCATGTTATACCAGTTTCTTTTTGCATCCTTATATGGGCGTTCAGTGTGTTGTTAGCTCCATTTGAACTTGGTCCGTTTGCAGTGGTCAAGGACTATCCTCTTGAGATCGTATGTCCAGTGATCCAAAGGCCCTAGGAAGAATCCTTTGATTTGTTCAGCTTTTGCCTCTACCTCCCTTAAATCCTTGACTGTGTAAGCACCGATGGTGAGTGGCAATGTCGGCCACGACTTTTTCTTACCTTTAGTAAGGACCTTTGAGAAGCCGGAAATCATTTGATAACATAATTCCTAAAGAAGCATCTTGTCCATGATGAACCGAGGCAGAGCATGGGGAGTCTTGAATGAAACCAAGACGCGAATAAAGGTGTATTCTGCAAATGGAAACTAATGTGCTACCTGGACTAATGTTTCCATGGCTCGCCAGGACATGCATGGGGTATCCTGACCGAACAATTTCCCATAGAGTGCAGGGATGAAATTTTGTGAGATTGACTCTATATTTTGCTTGTATTTAGAGTCCTAGAATACCTGCAATTCTTTGTGAATTGGGCATGCTTGCTCCTGATCCCAATTGTGAGCCCATCCCTCAAAGTAGCACTTGGAGAAAACTGCATCCAATAGATAGGAGGCCATGTAAAATTCGGATGAGTATCCCTCCTCTGGTGCCAGGGCTGCAGATACGTTTGTTTTGAGAGCCACCATTAGTAAGCTGGCCCAATTGAAACGAGTGCCATATACAGTGACAAAATTCATCAGGGATACCCAAGTACCACTGAATGTGGTGGCATCAGGACGACCATATATCCTACAAAGCATAGCTACCCCCAGCTTGTATACCTTTCTGAGGCCTGCTATTGGGTACTCCTGATCCTTCTTAATCTTGAACTTCTCGGTTTACTCCCACCATCCTCTCAGGGTGTCTGCTATGGGGACCGCATGGCTGGTGGCCCATTCCTCTATGAATGTTTGTTCCCGTTCTGGAAGTGCGTAATAATACTCTGCATCCGAGCCTTTTAGATTTGCAAAAGCCTTTCCTTCGTAGTCTCGAACTACCCACTTCCTGGGGTCGATTTTTTGTATGATTCATTCAATCATTTCTGCACATGGGAATATAGCTGGGTGGGCACCTGCGTAGTGAAGCTTCAACCTCTTAACTTGTACATATACTTGCCGGTCGGGGAGGTCCTATAGAAATTCTGGTTGGGCGAATTCTTGGTATACTTGATACCAACTCATGCTTTATCCTCTGCTAAATGTACATGCGGTGTCCCCATAGATCGAGGGAGGAGACACTGGTATTTCACCTTCTGTGATTTCTATTTATGGGCTCTTGTTTTTCTTGCGAACTGCCAAAGGTTCCATGTCGCTTGAGGCTGAAGAGATGGAGACGCACTCTAACTCTGCTTCGAGGTTCCCTGGCATGTTCATAAAACAATCCCAGGATAATACAAATGCCATAATAATAAAGGCCTAGGAACTTCTTTTAACTCTAACCAACTGAAATTCAGGAAAGGGTGGATTTGCGACTTAGCTACCTATTTCTTGGGTCGCAGAGGTTTAGACTTTTAGAAGGGAGCGACCCTGCAACTTGGCGACCCTGCGACAAGGTCGCGAGGTCGCATGGTCACAAAGGTTTAACAATTCATGAGGGTGCGACCTTGCGACTTAGCGACTTGCGACCGGGTCGCTGAGTCGCAAAGGTTTAACAATTCATGAGGGTGTGACCTTGCGACTTAGCGACTTGTGACCGGGTCACTGAGTCGCAAGGTCGCAAACATCCAGTTTTGAGCAAGATGCGACTTGGCGACTTAGCAAGCGGGTCACGGAGTCGTGAGGTTGCAGGGTTGCGGGGTTGCGAGGTCGGAGGTCGTGCTAGGGCTGGCCGGGAGATTTCGACGGCGGCGTGGTCTTTTGCTTCATTTTTTAACTCAAAACAATACAAGGACTGAGTGAGGAAAACCCATAAATGAGGATGAAGTGGTTATTGGGGGAAGAGACAGACACAGGGGAGGCTGGTTGGCTCCATTTATAAATATGTGTTAGGAATGGCTGTGGTTTGGATAGCTGGACAAGGCTCAGGTTCAAAAGGATCTGAAATGGGAGATGGGAGATGGCTTAAAAAGGGCTAAGGTCAATGGAAAAGGGCAATAAATAGAAAAAACAGAAACATCAAGAGGATTAGGCAACTTACCCGAGAAAATCGCGCTCCAGTTGGCCTGTCAGAAGCGTTTTTTGCTCTCCATCGCGTGGGTGAAATGCGACCTAGCGACCCTTCTATTTATAAAAGGGTCGCGCGTGTGGGAAATTAATGAGGTCGTTGGGTCGCAAATATCCCACGTTTAAGAGATGTGTGACCTCGCGACCTTGCAACCTTGCAACCTGGAGGGTCGTGGGGTCGTAAGGTCACTAGGTCGCGATTTTGAAGTTTGAGTGCGATTTGCGACTTGGCGACCTGGCAACCTGATAGGTCGCTAGGTCGCAAATTGGGAAAAATACCTATACTGTGACTCAGCGACTTAAGGCTTTTCCTGAAACAGACTTGAACTTCAGATTTTGACTTAGCCTTTCGATGCTCAGGGGAGCTCAGAAAATTTTAGATGGTGAATTTTTGGAGGGTGTTGTAGTGGCTACAACACATATCAAGCACTTGGACAAAGCCATATAAGTGGAAATATTCAAGTTGGAATTATATGGATATATTTTCTTATGTTAAAGGAAGGAATTCATTTACCTTGAATTGTGTACCTATGGACATGTGTTTGAATTCATAGAAAAGGTCAAATATTTAAACTAAGGCCATTGTCATTATTAGCGATTCAACTAGAGTGAAGTGAGATTAAGGTATGGTCGTTGTTATCCACCCAAGTGGGTAACCCCGAGGAGAATTTTTTCCTCCTAATAGATCAACCTAATAGCCAAAAACCATATGATGATCCAAATACAATTATGCTTTAGAGCTCTCCAGTCAATTCTCTCTCTTCCACATAGCATACTTCATGAAGGTGGGTCATCTATTATAAGGTACACTAACCATTTATGTAATCAAGTGCTTTCATTTAATGTTAAGGGTATTATAATATGAATCACAAGTTTAGCTGGATGATTGAAAACTCTTGGTTGTATCCTTGTTCCCGCTCTCACCTAGGAGGTTATCCCCTTTGCCCCTAGTATAGTGTGAACTTACCCAAGGCCTTTCCTTTCCATTGTTGAGGAGGGACACAAATAGGAGGCATTGTTTGGCATAGTGTGCCCAAGGTGATCCATAAGTATTACTTTCCATTAATCCCACCAACGTAATTTCTTCAAATTTGGAGGAGGCCTTAAGGACACACCAACGTAGTAGGGGCTAGGAGATTGAACTTTTTCTAGGGCTACTTTGTCGAGAAATTGATGCCTTGGGTTGCCCAGCATGCCTAGACCTAGAAAAGGGAGGAAAAAGATTGAAAAAATGGGTCTAAGGTGACCACCCTTTGATGGATCAGTGCCTAATTCCTCTTGGGGATATAGAGTCAAGGAGAATTATTGAGAAGGATCTTGTATCTAGTTCAAAGAGGCTCTAAAGTCAACTTCGTCCAATGTTAGGGAAAAAATGAAACTGACCTTAAAGCGTTTATACTTCGTTTGCAAATGGAGATGTCTTGTCGAGGTAAATTCAATCTCTAGGACAATTTGTTCATCAAACATGGCCCATACATAGAGATAAGCTATATAGAAACATAATTTCACATTGATGTCGTAAATGCATGCAGTAATTAGCCCTAAAATAGTGAAAATATCATGATCAATGTATGCAACAAAGTAAAAAAATAGCATCAAAATTGTACTTATATGTAAGAGAATATATCCAACCATTGACACATTTGCAATATAAGAAGCTCCAAGATAATAAGACCCAATCCACACATGAAAAATTCATCCATGGTCCAAAAATATCCTCCAAGAAAAAATGTGAAGTTATGAAGAGAGAGAATGAACCAAGTCCAATGATGATCTAAAATGAATTCATCTAACTCCTATTTATACACTCTTTAGGAGTTTGAATTACCTATTTGGGCCTACATTAGCCTTTAAAATAAAATAATGTGCAAATTAACTAAATTTTGGTGACAAGCCCACCAAACTACCTAACAAATAAAATAATAAGCCTCTCAAGAGGGAAAATGATAATCTATGCATGTCGTAGGGCCCTCCAAGAGGCCTGATTAGGTCCATAAGTGCCATAATAATCAATGGGACCTTCAAAGTGATGGAAAAGGAGGTGGTCCCTTGTTCTCCAAACAATAAACCTGTGGTGCTCCTAGTGGGTGTGCGGGCATACTAACAACCTTATGGGTCTCCAAGTGAGTCGAAGATTCCTGTAGACCATCTGTAAGGGTTCAAATGATGGAATAAATGATGCCATTTCAACTTACAAGTCCTAGGACACCTTCCAAGTGTGTGGTGTACCTGTGGGGCTAGCTAGGCGTAATGTACCAGATGCATATTCTCCATCCAAAAGGTGGATCTCGAGCAATCTATGAACATCTATGGCGATCCATGGAGTGTTTTCTACTACTGTGGAGGCCCATGGATCTCTACACACACCCTACATGTTCCAATGTAGCCCTATGGAGGGTTAGGACCCTGTATAGGGAGACCAAACCCAAAATGGACACCATCTGCAATCCTGCATAAGATTCAATGTGTCCCCTAGCCCTCTATCACATAAAGGCATTCAAGTAATTAGGTAAAAGAGCTTTCAAACCATGGACAACAAGTGGACACTTCATAATGGAATGCCTTTCCATAGTGGGCTTTTGCATATGCTAATGTCTCCAAGCTCCAAATGGTGTTAGCCAAGTACCTTATTAGGTGGTTTCTACCTTTAGAGAGGGATAATATGTCTGAGGTACAACTGTCAAATGGTGGTGGCATGTGATAAGGAGGTGAATGGAATAGGGAATGAAAGGGGCAATCAGGGGCCACATATCGGGCTACAAGGGTAGCTATAAGAAAGGAAGCCCACACTTGGTTATATAATGTATAGGAGGGAGAAATCGTGGTACATGCATGAGGTGCAACGGCCTTGATTTTTCCACCCTTATTTATATGCCTTTTTCCTTTTATGATTTTTCTTCAATTAATCGCTCGAGTCTCAAAGGATAAAGCATGATGTGTAAGATATACTAATGAATACCCCCTTTTGGAAGGGAAGTTCATTTCCCTCCATAGGTTGGGACAATTATGGGTTCCCGAATGATAAAGGAGGCCCATATAGGGCCTAAGGAACCAGGGTTATGACCATGGGTATGGGGTAGAACTCATGCATTGGCTTTTTCCCACGTGTTAATTATCTTTGTCTTGACCATCTTTTGCATTTTTTGGTATGTATTTCTGTTGAATATGGTCATTTATGATTTTACTTTTTCTTTTTAGCTGCTTCAACCTCTAGGGCATAGTTTCAAGCCTGACATAAGGTGGGGGCAAGGGAAAATGGAGGCTAACCCTATGCGGAACCAATGAGGAAATGTGGACCCATGTGGGAGATATGATGAATGGGGTTATAGTGAGCGAAAGGGGAGTGATATACGTGGATAAGGGAATGGAACCACGCAACCAAAGTTGGGGTTTCATAAGGATTACCACCCTAAAACCCAATGATCAGTAAAGGAGATCCCACGAGACTAAGATTCAAGGGTAACATCCAAAAGAGAACAAGGGGACAAAAGCACAAACTAGGCCCACTCTTTCCATTGAATGCCCTCATTAATCCATGCCCATAAGTTTCCATGATAAGTAAACCAAATACTCAATTACCAAATGAAAATACATATGTTTGGGTTCGAGAGGCTCACCTTCAAACATACGATCAATACATATGGGAGAGGGACCACGTGGCCAGCTCAGGTGGTGGAGAAATGGCACAACGAGCTAGATGATGGTTGCAAGGGGCTGCTGGTTGCCGGTTGAGGATCATCATGGAGAAAACATTTCTCCTATGGATATCCCCCACGAGGTGGTGGGTAACATCTGTCTCCAATAGGGACATGATCTCTCGAAGAAGTGAGCGAAGCTACTGGAACGAGAGGTCACGAGAAATCCAACTATCTCTTAGTCACCATAGACCTATTACCTGCACATATCAACAACCAAACCCATCGGGGAACATATTTTTTCACGTTGTCGTATGTCACCCATGCTTAATGTGAGGCCATAAAATCAACAAATAGTAAAATTTGCAAGTTTTAATCTAAATGTAGCTAATCTACCATGAGAAATATCATATGATGTTTGTTCTAGTGCGAATATCAGCATGGAATGCATCCTACCCTAAAATGAATTTGATTGAGATAATATTAAGTGTAATCACAGAGCAAGTGAGACCAACATATCACCAAATTGATATAAATATATCTTCCTCTATGATTACTTATGCAAAAAATCCCAAATAAAATGTAAATCCAAGCACGGTGGTGTGGGCGGGAGGAGGTGAAATATGGTTTCCATGTGAGGTGAGAGGAATCCCTAAGAGAAGGAACATGAGTCAGTATAAAAGTGTGGGGCTTCCCCTCTAAGAAAACAATGGTGGAAAAAAAGACTATCCTCGAGAACCCATCATCACAATCATTGCTCATAGTATTGTGCTTTGTAGATTCCACAAGTTCGTGATGAGGGGAATGAAGGGTAAGGGAACAAAGGAATGGAGCAAATAGGTTGATCAAGGTGATGGTCACATTGGAGATGAGATGTCATGGAGTGATCAAAACCCTAATGGAGTATCCAGGGAGCTAAAGTATGGTCAATTAGGGTCTCCTCCTTCACACTATACTCAGAAGGAGGAAAAGGTTCACGGTCACTTGAGATTATATGACAAGGGGTGATGTAATCATTTGTGGAGGACTTAATATGAAGAGAAAGAGGAAAAGGCAAAGGGGAGAGAGAAATATTATATTCAATAGGTTATTTTTCCTAAAAATCATAATCTAAAGGCTCAAGTTATTTGACTTTATAAGGAAGATAGGTGAGAGCCTTATCGATTCCCTTACTATGAGAAATTTGGTTTTCCCTAAGAGGAGAATCAATTACTTCCAACTTCCCCTCTTCATGCCAGGGAAAATAATAGTTCTCCTTCCCAAGGGTATTGATGGATATGTCATCATAAGTAATGCCTGAGAGAAAGGGAAAACCAACCTCAACCTCATCCTCTTTGTCGGTATCATAAATGGGAGCACAATAAAATTGAGGCCCAACAAGTTTCCATTTCTCCTTTTCGATGCGGAAGTAATCTTCAATGTCATCTTCCAAGCAGCTCATGGTATCACCTTCCTCAAGGTTCTCCAAAGGAGATTTATCGGGATTGATACCCTTGATAAATATAAGGTCAAACTCAACTTCATTTTCCATAGCCTCATCATCCTCAATACATGTGTTCTCAAAATTATCCCGTTCATCGTGTGGACCCAATAAGGACTCACCTTCATTATATATATCCTCAAGGGTATCTTCATCTTGGTTAGTTGACGAGCGAGAGGACTCTTCTTCCCTCTTCTCTTGAAGCAAAATAGCTAAGGTATATTTCACATGATTTTGGTAATATGCTTCTAGGAGGAGAGCATTAGTGGGGTTCTCTTTGTACTCACATTTCATCTTATGAAGCTTCACCTCTTCTTCGTGCAAATGAAAGAATACTTCATTAGAATTACATTCTCTTATTGACCCCCTGCATGACCTACTATATTCATCCATTCTTTCTTGTGTGACCTAATATCTGCAGGCCACTTGGGCCAGATCCTAAAATGTCTATCTGGTGCGGCAAGGGTTGGAAGAGGGTCTTGAGGGATGTGGCCGCAAAGGAATGGAGGATGAACCGGAGTGATGGGATGACATAGACACCCTTGGTTGTGAAGTAGACGTTGTTGGACGATGTGCGTGCTCGTAGCATCTCTACCACATGATTTCTGAGGGCAATGGTGTCGTGCTGAAAATATCAAATAAGGCGTGAAGCTGAGTCAACTGAGAATAGTCCAAGCTGGCTAAGAAAAATTGTTTTACCTTAGCCAACAATAGAAATTCTTTCTGGAGGGATGCCACCACGTTTCAGCCTTTAATCGAGATGTTTTCTCCTGAGCTGAGTCAGCCTTACTCTTGATCTCCACCATCTTCTTCTCATAAGTTTCCCAGGGGATCAACACACTTAACGAATCCCAACAAGCTGGAAACCCTCCCTCAACGACTTTTTCCCACTCACTGTCGAAAACCTCGACCCCTCTGGCAACTATTCCCAGACAATCGGTGGCCTTGGCTCTAGCATCTTCTCTTTGTATCATCCTCATTATGTCCATCACTGTCCCGAAATGGTTCACCACTCCGCGCATTCCTAACTCCTCGGTGGGGATTTCATTGATAAACTGAATATAAACCTACACGATCAACACATTCTTGTTTCCCTCGCATCGACCTGCGTCCAATTGAGAATTGTAGTTGAAAACAATGTTTTTCTTGTCATTATCTAGAGTAATGTATTCCCAATGATCCTTTACCTCCTTTATTATCTCACCCCAAATCATCTGCTTGGCTTGTACCAAAGACATATTAACTTTTATTTGAGCCTGCAAATCCTTGACTAACTTGTTCAGATCCCGAGTCTCCATTCGAGCTGCATCCATCTCCTTTTGTAGAGATGATATTTGTTTGTCTATTTCAATCAAGGCGCTCTTTGTCTCCTCCAAGTATTTGCGCACTGTCCGAGTTTCATCCTCTGATACCTTCAGCTCGGCTAATGCCTTGGTCAATTTCTCTGAGGGGTTATGTGGGTTAGGCAGACGTTGGAGGTCAGAAAGACAGAGTTGGAGGTCAGATCAAGTAGTATCTCTAGAGCTTTGTATTTGGATCCAGGGGGAAGGGGATGACAGGTTGAATGATGTACCACAACCACCAATTGATCATTCTCGACGTCTAAGGCACCCAAGAGCCTAGTGTGGTGTTTATCAACATACTAGGCCAGTTCTACCTTTAGCTTCTCTTTGGCCGACTGATTCTTTTCCTCAATATTTTCTCCTAAAGGCCACTCCCTTCCTAAACCTGTGTCTTTTTTTTTGAAGGACCCTCACCTGGGGTGACTATCTGTGAGTAGGCTGAAGGCGCTTGTGAGGAAGTTGTATCCAAAGAGACCCAAAACCCCAACTTGTCCTTACCTTGATCTATATAAACAAGAACCACTTGGTCAGGTTGTTCTGTGACCTGTCCTTCAGGTCCTTCTGTTCTAGGCTTCTTACTGACATGACACTCTTCTTCTACTTCCATGAAATCTTATACCTGCCTGTAGATTTCTTGATCCTGAGCTTATTCCTCATTTTGTGCATTGTCACCTCTGGAACTTTCTTTTGCGGTTGGGGATTTGGCCTCCATCTCTACATCCAAATTCCATGAGTCAGAGTTAGCTTTACGTTCGATATGAGGTCTAGGCTCATGTTCATATGTTGAAGACATAATCTTCTTCCTCCTTTGTGCAATGACTCCTTTGGGGCCATAATGACATATGTCTCCTTGTAGGAAATTCATCTTCTGAAGCAGCTCCTCGACTAGAGGGAATGCATGTCTTGAATTGATGGTAAACAACCCTACTACACTCGGGATCTTTAAGATATAACCTTTCTTCGTGAGCGAAAAATGAGTTTGGTCTACACTTAGGACTTGCTTGATGAAATCAAGGGCGAAGATTCTCATGGGCATGAAGGTTGGCAAATGGAAAGGAGGGAGCTCAGAACCATAAACCTTGAATTTAGTGTGAACTGGAGCAACTCTTTATGTTTAGGAAAAATCCTGGGCAGATGGCTACCATGTATAATTGTATAGGCCCTGGACATGAAATTCATGATGAATTTCGTGTAACCCCTACCTCTTGGATGTTTTCGAACTGAGAGGGTCCACTCAAACACAGATTTTGGCTCATCCCCTTTCTTAGAAAACTTGTCGAGGCCTAAGCCTTCAAACTTGTCTGCGTGTGCTAACAAGAACAAATAGAACACCAGTGAATAATACCTGAAGCAACTTGAAGTTGATAGGTCTTGGAAATGGGCTTGAATGACTGAGGCTAGCAAGGCGGGAATATCAAGCAAAACTACTGGTTGCATCATGAGGTCTATAAATCCTAGGCAGGCATTAGTGACCCAACCAGCATTGTCTACCCCCAACATACTTGAGATAATTGCAAGGATTGGCTGAATGGTGTCGAGGAAGAGAGAAAGAGGAAACTTCTCTGTGGGTGGTAGAACAGACACATGAGCAGCAGTAATTAGCTCTAGGAGGGACCTCTGTTTCTCGAGAGGGAGGTTTGGGAAATGACACATGAGAGTTACCTCGGTGAACTCGAGGTAGTCATGAGAAGGAGGATAACACATGGCATTTCGAATTAACTAGGGCGTGACTTCGAGTATATTATTTCCTTGTCTAGACAGAAAGAAACCTTTTTTCTCAATAGAGGCTTCAACAAGCCAGGTTATGAATTTGCGAAAATGATGAACTGAAGTGGGAATTTGGTAATATAACCATGAGTCTATCACCCTAAACAAATATTCACCTAGCCATGAATACCCCATGAGCTCAGACCACATATTTGCTAAATTGATAGGGTAGATAGGGTCACAGAGTTGGGTTTCCGAGTCCATGAGTGGGTCAAGACCGGAGGTGGTCCTAGCCTCTTGGGCTTGCAGGGTCTCAGGGGTAGTTTTCTTCATCCTATCAACCATGACAGTGAAACATAGCAAAAGAAAAACAACAACGGACTGACCGAATACCTGAGGTGACGAGAGCGATGTGAGGAAAGACGTGCACTGACTGGTGCTTTTACCTGATTGCTCGACTGGTAACAATGCAGGCAGTAAAAAACAATGGTCGGGAGTAAAACACAGAGGGAACGATCTTTTTAGGGCAAGAGGGGGACAACAGGAGGGCTGATGTCGGGAGTACCTCAATGGATGGACACGTGGCGTACAGTGGTTGGTGTAGGGTGACCGTGTAGGTGAGGGGCCATGTACCAGACGTGTGGCACCAACTTCGTACTTGAACTCTTACCATGCCTTTTTACACTTCACACCTTCAAGCAGGACGGGTGGTCCCTACTTGGATTTTCGATAGGTCGACAAAGTCCCGGTGGATGAGAGCGTCTCGTCCCAAAGTGCTCCTAATTGGCCAACCCATCTACTGACATCGACAACTCCGGGGGATCGGCTTCGTTCTGTGCTCGGTGTTTGGTTGCCGATGGATTTCCCTTTGCACGGTCAACCTTGGAGTCGTGCGACCAACCTTTGGATTGCGCAATGACTACGCGCTGCTTGTTATTCATTGCGCCCTATGGATTAGATCAACGACCATGCAAAACTCTTTACACGATCTTAATTAGTCTGGGGATTTTATCTTTGATCCCCACGGGATTGTATTTATATGCTCACTAGACAACATTGGCTCCTCTTGGGGACAGCATGCTGCCTTCAGCGCATTGAGAACCTGCAGAACAGACTCCTGTGTTCTCTTGGGAAAATGGATTCATCCTATTTTTTGAAAACACTTTGATGATATAACAAAAGAAAAAGAAGAGAAAACTGAAAACGGAACATTTACAATGGAAGGATATATACAATGGACCAAAGGTACCCGTGTCAGTGCTGAAAATAGAACTTGAGGAATTGTCCATTGACAGGCATCTCAAGTACATATCCTTCTAAATTCTCGAGCATGAAGGTGTTGTTTCCGTTGACTTCTGCAATTCTGAATGGTCCAAAACAAAGTGAAACGAACTTCCCATGTTTCCCTTTGTCGGATCTTCTAACATCCCATCTCAATGGCCAAGTCTCCTGTCTGAAAGCCTCTGTCCTTAGCTTTCTGGTCGAACAAGCTTTTCATTTTGTCTTGATAACTCGCCATCTTGAGATTTACCTGCTCCCTGTTCTCGTTGAGCTCAACGAGCTGGTTCATTCTTCTTGAGAGGGAATTTGGTTCCTCCTCACTATCTTGCAAAAACCGCGCTACTGGTAATGCCAGTTGTGTGGGAAACATTGCTGCCCTACCATATACCAATTCATAAGGAGATTTTCGTGTGGATCTTTTGGTTGTTATTCTGCTTGCCCAGAGCACAAATTTTAGCTAGGAATCCCAATTCCTCTGATTCTCATTGATTTCCTTTTTTAAGATTCTCACGAAGGTCTTGTTAGATGACTCCGCCAACCTGTTTCCTTGGGGGTGATAGGTTGTTGAGTGTCCTAGCAAGATGTTGTATTTATGACAGAAGCTTACGACCTTTGCAGATTTGAAGGCCTAGGCATTGTCAGTGACTATCTTTGTTGGGCATCCGAATCTTGCCATTATATTCTCCTTCAAAAATTTGATCACCACCGCATCTGTGTCGTTTCTTGCTGGCACCTCCTCGACCCACTTCGTAAAGTAATTGATCGCAGTGAGGATCCATTGGTGTTGATTTCTAGACGCTGGGTGAATTTCATCAATGAAATCAATTCCCCATTGCTTGAATGGTTCTTCCACATGAACTGGGATGAGTGGGAAAGGTGCGAATTTATGTTTTTTAGAAAAATTTTGGCACTTCTCGGAGGCCTTGACATGAGCTTGAATGTCACCGAACAACTTAGGCCAAAAGAAACTGACCTTGAGTATCTTATGAGCCGTCGCTCGCAACTGTAATGGCCGCAACATACTCCACTGTGAAACTCCACTATCACTTCCTCGGTATCCTGCTCTGTCAGACATAACAACAATATCCCCACTGGGTCTCTCGAGTACAACCGTTCGTTTGCCATTGTGAACTTCTATGACTTTAGTGGCAGAGTGCAGTACTTTATCTTGTCAAACTCAGGCAGGCACCTTAATGTTAACAAATATTCCACTATGTCCTTGTACCTGTTGACCACACTTTGTCAACGACCCCATTGTAGTACACCCCCATTTTTTCAAATGGGACTTATCATGTTCGAGGTTCACGTCATCCAGATTTCATCGACAGATGACATTTTGTTATAAATGATGAAAACCCATTCTGCATGTTATGATGTAAATGATCTAAGTAAGATCGTCAATGTATGTAACAAGCTAGGTAAGCCTAGTATGTTGTTGATGATTTCTATCCTAGGAGGTTTTTTGTCCCACTGATTTACTTGTGTTTTTCGACACAAGTTATCGGCAGAGTTTTCCCCTCCAGCCTCACCCCAAAGCTAGGGTGGATTTTGTCATCAGCATGCTAAGTGACTCCTAGTGTTTTCTATAGAGTCCTTGTAAAAGTAGTTTGGGAATAATCCTAGCTATTTGGCTAGATTATTTTATTACAAGCTACTTGGTGTACTAGATCATGTTTTGAGTCGCAGAATTGGGTATTTATTTGAGGGTGTAAATTTTTGTAGATGTTCTATGCTTGGTGCAACTTTACTTTTATAACAACAATCACATAAACAATTAAGTAAAATGTTGATAGAACATACCAGTGAATCTATAGAAGACAACCCAGAAATAGAAGAATGTGTTGGTGCATTACAGCGGTTAGCAGGATGCTTCAACCAGCAAAGTCTTCTTGGTCGGCCAACCCAGAATGTGTCACAAAAGTCCTCAAATCAGTGACCGAGTCAACTCAAAGTCAACCCCAGAAAATTCAACGTTGTCCAGAAAAGTCAATGCAGGGCAGCAGTAATAAAGTCAACGCATCTCCAACTTCAATCAACCTTTTGACCTCGATGTTTGTGCCAATGAGTATAGCCTTCAAAAATCGAACTCTCCACCAGATTTCAGCCAATTCGAACCATGCATTGACCAAAGTCAACACTGGTCAAACTTGCCCAAAAACCCTAACTACAAAAATTTTGTCCTTTTTCCAGCTTCAGCAACTTCGTTTTTTTTCCCACGTGAGAACTGCTTCTCAGATGCTCGAATCCAATCATAGGAGGAGATGTGTGTGATGAGAGTGTGAGTGAAATGCTCTCCAACGTTGACTGTATATATATCCATCATTGAGGTGTGTGACACATCTGCTGGGGGTGTAAAACCTTAAGGCCGACCTGCACATATTTGAAATTATTAAAAATAAATTCAAAATAAATGTTTCGCTCATCAGATTAAGATCAATTTTATATCGATCTTACACCTCTCCGAAAGAGTAACCCAATAAAAATATTGGTATCTTCATTTGAGCATCACAACATGGTGTTTGGACCTAGTTGTCCAATTTTAACACTCCCTCTCAACTAGGTATAACTCCATCCCCCTGTGCAAACAAACATCGTGCGTCATCCCGCCGTAAATTGCTTTGTTGGCCTCTTTATTTCAGAACAGAAGTGGGTCAATCACAAAGACATCATCCCCCGACTGACAAATTCAGCCTAGAGGTCTGAAACCTTTATCAGACTCACAGAGAGTCTCATACCAACCTGAAGTTGGTTTACCTGACCCGAAGTCAGTTGGAGGTCCGAAACCTCACTGTACTTGATCCCAGATCAAGTGTTTGGACCGTGCCATCCTAGATAGAGAGTACAACAATCTCTGATTCATCCATTAGTCTTTTCTACTAGTCTCTAGCTTTTCCCACCTCATTGGCCAAATGAGAGGTACTTCCCATGAGCCTTGAACTCAATGGGTAGGATGCATACGGGGCACAAATAATGAGAGGTGAACCAACTCAAACATCATAACGGTGGGGTAGAAGCACTACAAGGTTTGGCAAGCCTAGCCCCGTGAGTGCTTATAGCTCCGAGAAGCTATCCCCAAACCCCCCCAGAGCTCCCAGAGCTCATCGTCCAACAGGACTCACATCATAGGGTCGTTCCACGATACCAAGACTCTCACAGAAGGTTAGGAACTTGACCTTCCCCAGGGGCTTAGTGAGAATATCCGCGACCTGCTCATCAATTCCTATGTGATCGAGCCTTACGATGCCTCGCTGTACCATATCCCGGATATAGTGGTACCTGATACCAATATGCTTGGATCAATCGTGGAACACTGGATTCTTGGAAAAGTGAATCCCACTCTGGTTATCACAGAGTATCACGGTGGTATCTAGCACATGTCCGAACATCTCACTGAAGAGATTTCGCAACCAAACTGGTTCACAACAGACCATACTTGCTGCAATGTATTCGGCCTCTGCGGTGCTCAAAGCCACCAACTTCTGCTTCCTGCTCATCCATGAGATCGAAGTAGAACCAAGATTAAAGCATCATCCCGATGTGCTCTTACCATCCACCACACTGCCAGCCCAATCGGCATCAGTATATCCAAGGAGTGTCACGCTCCCGGCAATGTATCTCAGCCCATGGTTTATCGTGCCTCGAAGGTATCTCAGAAGATTCCTGGCACCAACCCAGTGAAAGTGATGAGGCTCAACCATCCGTTGACTCAAAGTGTTCACTGCAAAACATATATCTGGACGGGTGTTCACTAAGAACATCAGGGCCCCTACGAGTTGGTGATACTTAGTAGGATTTGACAATACGGGCCCAGCAGCGCTGCCACTCAACTTCTTGAAGTTGAGTTCCATTGGTGTTGACAGGGACTTGCAGTCCACCATACCAAATCTTTCCAAAAGCTTCACAATGTATTTTCCTTGAGAAAGGAAAATCTCGCCATGTCTTTGCCAGACCTCCAGGCCTAGGAAGTAGTGCATCGGTCCTAGGTCCTTCATCTCGAACTCAGCAGCGAGCTCCCTCTTGCACTGATGAATGAGAGGGTCGGCACCTGTCAGGAAGAGGTCATCCACATACAGCACCAGGATGAGAGGTTTTCCTTTGACAACCTTGAAGTAAAGGTTCGGATCAACATTACTTCGAGTGAAGCCTAGCTTCATCAAGTAGCTATCTATCCTCTCGTACCAAGCTCTGGGTGCTTGGTTCAGCCCATAGAGGGCCTTCTTCAACCTGTAGACATGGATGTCCCAATCCTGGACTTTGAACCCCAGAGGTTGCTCCACATATACCTCTTCCTTTATTGCACCATGCAAAAATGCGAACTTCACATCCATCTGATGAAGACTCCATCCTTGCGTAGTAGCAAGGGCTATAATAGATCGAATGGTGGTATATCGGGCCACAGGTGCAAATATGTCATCATAATCTATGCCTTCCTTTTGAGAGAAGTCACGGGCAACAAATCTTGCCTTGAACTTTTCAGCACTTCCATCAAATCCATGCTTGATCTTGTAGAGCCATTTTGAGGTGACAAATGCTTTGTCCTTTGGTCTTGGAACCACATCCCAGACATCATTCTTCATAATGGACTCATACTCTTCGTGCATAGCATCCTTCCAGACTTGATGCTTTACGACTTCCTCAAAGGATCCAGGCTCGGATTGTACAATAGTACTCATGGCTGCTAGATACCCTTGGTATCTATTTGGCTTCTTGCTTTCACGGAATGTCCCCCTTGGGGCAGCATGTCCCTCAGCATCCTCAAGAGTGTCCCTGAGCCATGATGGTCTCTTTCCCAGTGAAGGAGGTGGATCAATCGGGTCCATCGGTCCTTCAACATCAGGCATTGTTTCATCCTTTGGTTCCTCTTGATTTCTAGGCCTTGCTTCATTATCTTCCTCAGATCTCGGAAGATTGACTACTTTCATCAGGGAAGTATCTTTGTCAAAGGTGACATCGCGGCATATCTCCACTTCCTTTTGACCAGGCACATAGACTCTATAGGCCTTTGAAGTTTCACTATAGCCCACAAACATTCCTTTCTTCCCAGAAGCATCCAACTTGCTCCTCTTTTCTTTCGACACATGAAAGTAGATAGTACATCCAAAAACTCTAAAATGTGAGACATCAGGTTTCTTACCAGAGAAAACCTCTTCGGGAGTTTTGGATTCTAGAGTCGAATGTAGGCATTGGTTTTGTATGTGCACGGCAGTGTTCGCAGCTTCTCCCCATAGAAACTTCGGCAGACCTTGGTCACATACAATGACACGGGCAGCTTCCACAATGGCCCGGTTCTTTCGTTCAGCAACACCATTTTTCTCGGGAGTATAGACAGTTGTGGTCTCCCTCTTAATGCCAGCTTCTCTGCAAAAGTCCTTGAACTCATTTGTCTCATATTCAGTGCCATTATCAGTTCTCAAAATTTTGATCTTCTTCCTTGTCATATTTTCCACCAAGGCTTTGAATGTACGAAAACACATGAAATCCTCATCCTTCTTCTTTAAGAAGTATATCCAGGTTTTGCGAGAAAAGTCATCTATGAACGTCATATAATATGAACATCCTCCCAAGGATGTCACAGGCAGCATACCAGATAGATAAGAATGGATCAATTCCAAGACATCAGATGTCTTTGTGACATTAGAGGGGAAAGGTACCCTTGTATTGTTTCCTTCGGCACAACCCTTACATACACCTTCATGATTGTTTGGAAACTCAGGCATCCCTGTCACCACCTTCCTTGCTTCGGGAAGGGCTTTATAGTGAAGGTGTCCAAACCTTTGGTGTCATAGTTCAGTCTTTCGAATAGTATCACATGTCATTGCTCCTAGCATACTTCCTCCAACCTGGTAGAGTGTATCAACTCTAAACCCAATTGAGATAGCTTCCTTGAAGCTCTTCTTCCACATGAGCACCTTTCCATCAGTGAATGCCACATTGAAACCTTTGTCTTCCATGGCCAATATAGACACAAGGTTCTTCTTCAAATTCGGTACGTAGAGTACATCCTGCAAGTGAAGGACTTGTCCTTGAGACAAGTGGAGGGTCACAGTCCCTGTCCCTTTCACAGGATATGTGGCATTATCTCCAAGGATAATTTCCAGATTAGTATCCTTCTCAATCATATCAGAAAGTGCTTCCTTGAATCCAGTGATATGCCTTGAGGCACCACTATCTGGAGTTTCTTGGCCTTTTGAAATGTTGATCATTTCCGCCAGAGGAAGCCTTCCTTTTTCCCTTGAACCTGTTGTTCCTTTGATTGCCATTCCTTCCATTTTTGTTGTTGTCATCACTATCGGGAGAATCCTTCTTGAAATGACATTCTCTAGCATAGTGACCAGGCCTATGACAAGTGAAACATTTTCCCTTCTTTCCTTGGGCTCCTGCTTTTCCCTTTTTCTTCGGACCAACAGAGTTCTTCTTTCTAGAATGAGCAGCGTATGCAGCATTTCCTCCATTTCCATACTCCTTCATTCTTGATTCTTCTTGAATGCATCTTGACAGTAATTCGTCAAATTCAGGTATCACATTATTATTTAGAATGGTAGTGTTGAACACATGCCATTCAGATGAGAGCCCTCCAAGTGCAGTGAGTACCATCTCTCGATCAACTATCGTCTCCCCAATAGCTAGCAGATTGTTCCTGATTTCAGTCAGCTTCAGAAAGTATGATTGGACAGACTCATCCCTGCCTTTCTTCAAATTCTTCAATTGATTCTTGAAGAATAGTACTTGATTCGCATTGTTGGCCTTGAACATGAGGATCAATTTATGATACATCTCTTTGGATGTGCCCAACTCAGAGATGTAGGCTACCAAGCTTTTATGAATGGATTCCCTGATCATCAACTTAGCTTTGATCTCCCCCTTCTTGTACTTGGTTTTGGCAGCAATAGTAGCAGTGGATGGAGGTTCTTGGATTTTACCCTGCACATAGTCCATGACATCTTGGTCTTCCAATTTGAGATCCAATATCATTTTCCAAGCGTGGAAGTCATCCTTCCCAGTCAATTTGTCATCCTCCTTGAAGCTATAGCTTGTGGAACCCATTATCCTTTCCGGTGATTTCTACAAATAGGGCTTGTCTTCACCTCAGCTCCGATACCATGTAAATTTTTGTAGATGTTCTATGCTTGGTGCAACTTTACTTTTATAACAGCAATCACATAAATAGTTAAGTAAAATGTTGATAGAACATACCAATGAATCTATAGAAGACAAACCAGAAACAAAAGAATGTGTTGGTACGTTACGGCAGTCAACAAGACGCTTCAACCAGCAAAGTCTTCTTGGTCGGCCAACCCAGAATGTGTCACAACAGTCCTCAAATCAGTCACCCAGACAACTCAAAGTCAACCCCAGAAAAGTCAACGTTGTCCAGAAAAGTCAATGCAGGGTAGCAGCAATAAAGTCAATGCAGCTCCAACTTCGATCAACCTTTTGACCTCGATGTTTGTGCCAATGAGTACGGCCTTCAAAAATCGAACTCTCAACCAAATTTCAGCCAATTCGGACCATGCATTGACCAAAGCCAACACTGGTCAAACTTGCCCAGAAACCCTAACTGCAGAAATTTCGTCCTTTTTCCAGCTACAGCAACTTCGTCCTTTTTCCCACGTGAGAACTGCTTCTCAGATGCTCGTATCCAATCAGAGGAGGAGATGTGTGTGATGAGAGTGTGAGTGAAATGCTCTCCAACGTTGACTGTATATATATCCATCATTGAGGTGTGTGACACATCTGCTGGGGGTGTAAAACCTTAAGGCCGACTTGCACATATTTTAAATTATTTAAAATAAATTCAAAATAAATGTTTTTCTCATCAGATTAAGATCAATTTTATATTGATCTTACACCTCTCCGAAAGAGGAACCCAATAAAAATATTGGTATCTTCATCTGAGCATCACAACATGGAGTTTGGACCTAGTTTTCCAATTTTAACAGAGGGTCTATACGAATGGGTATTCCCCCTTCATGTGTCTAAATGTATTATCTTATGTAAAGAGGGTTGGAAAAAATAGAAAATCCCCTCTCAATCAATTAATTAAATTTTCTGGTCAATTAATAAAAAAATCTTAAGCCAAAAATTTAATTAATTTTAGGTCCTAGGTGAGGATAAAATTCTTCAAAGGCAAAATTCGTTGGTCCTTAAAAAATGAATTTTTAAAGGCCCCAAGCCAAGGGAATATTGAGAATTTTAAGAAATTTTGGACCCTTGGACCTAAGTGGTTAAGTCAAAGTCAAAATTTTGGGGTAATTAACTCAAAAATAGTGTTTTTGAATTAATTAAAATGGATTTAAATCATAAATTAGTTTTTTCCTCAAATTTATAATTTCGACGGTCCAGATTAAAATATGATCAAATCTTTTCGACGGTCGAGATTATTTTGACATGGATCAACCGAACTAGCAGTTGGAGATTTTGTCTTATAAATTAGAGGTCTTTGTCAGTCTTGAGTCATCCGATCTTAGAATCGTGCACTTGTCTTGGAAGCTCTTGTGAATTTTCTTTGATGACTAAAGCATAAAGACTTTGGGGTTACAAACTTTGGTGTTCCTTTTCCAGATCTATGTGGTGATATTGTCTCTAAACTCTGCTACTTTATTTGGCATTTTTATGGTTGATGGCCTTCATGGATTAATCTGCATACAGGTATCTTGTGCAGTTTTTTGGGTTCATAAAATGACATTTTGATTCTCCTAAAGGATCTCATGTTTTTTTCTTAAATCTCTATCGATCTAAAGTTCAGATCTAAGTGTGCAGGGAAAAAAATTTTAAGGTTTGAGTGTCTGGGGAAGTCTTTAATTGGATCAGCCGACTCTCAGATTCGTAAATCTGAAAAAACCCATTGTTTATAATTTCCTGAATCTATCTTACGAAATTGTGTTTTTTATAGGGTCTTTAGGACTTTTGCCTCTCTTCAAAATTTTAAATTTCTAAAAATTGTGCTGAAATGGGTTCAAATCTGGCCATGAGGGCCTCAGATCTGTAAATTAGCTTGTAAATTTGTATTTTTATTAGGGCTGTAAGGGTTTAATAAAAAAATTTTGGTGCATATAATTTTGGATCTGTCGGGTTTTGCAGTTTGCAGGGTCTACTCAATTTTTTTTTAGATCTGAGCCAGATCTAACCCCTAAGGGCCAGATCTGGCCTCAAAATCGCATCTGTGAGCAAAATATGAACGTTATTTGATTTAAAGAGCATTGAAAAGTTGTTTTTGACGGAAGAAATTTTAAGTTTGCTGGATGTTTTGATTGTACTGATTTTATTCACTGCATGAACACTTTCTCTGCTCCTGCATACGCCCAGCCCTCATCCTTCTCTGCCGCTTTCTCCTTTGCCTTTGCGTTTCTTCTCCACCACTCAGCATATTCATCATGCTACTCCATTTATCTACTGTGTTAATCCTCCTCTGTCGTTCAGCCTTCATCCATACTCTTCTCACCTTGTCGTCCATCCTTTCTCTTTTCGTTGCCTTTGCATTTGCTTGACGTCCATCCCCTGCCATCGGCTTCCTCTCCATTTTCGTCATCGTGCCACCGCCCTTCCAACCTACAAACAAACAAACAAACAAAAAAACGCAGACGTAATTTTCAAATCTCACGTGTTGAACTTTGGGTTCGGTTTCTTTTTTTTTGTTTAGTTATAGATTTTATTTAGTTTAGTTTGGTTTAGTATTAGGTTTGTTGTCGTTGTAGTTGGGTTAGTTTTAGAATATTTTTAAATTTTAATTCGATTTTAATTCATAGCGTTAGTTAGTTTAGTTTTTCATTAACGTTAGTGTTAGGTTTTAGTTAGGAGTTAAGCTTAGTCTTAGTTTTTTTTTTTTAAGACGTAGATTTTAGTTTTGATTTTTTATTTTTATTTTTTTAGATTTCATTTTATTATTTTAATGATAGCGTAAGTTTAGCATTAGATTTTAAATTCGATTTTTTTGTTTAGTTTAGTTTTAGTTTAAATTTAAAATTTGATTTTTGTTTTAGTTTTAAATTAAGTTTTTTTACGTAGATTCTAGATTTTAGATTTTTGTTTCAGTTTAGGGTTTTAATTTTTAGTTTTGTTTAATCTAGTTTTAAATTTTTGTAGATTTTGTTCAAAATATTAAAAAAGAAATAATAATAAAAAAATATAAAAATTTTAAAATTTTAAAAAATTCTAAGCCCTATGGTCAAATGAGCTTTTAATTTTCTATCTAAAGTTTGACTATATAGGAACTTTTCAATTTCTGGATTGGGTTATATTGGAACATTATAGATTCAAAAATATTTCAAGCATCTGGCATTTTAATTTAAATGGTTATCTCATGATTTATTGCTATGGGCTTAAGTATCTTAATGAATGGTTGTGGTGCTTTTTACTGAATATCATTGTGGTCATTTGTGTTTTCATAGCAGCAGTTATACATCCATTACTTGACTTTAATTGCATAACGGGATCTTTTAACTCCATAAGGCACTGGTTTTAATATAATTGATCTGTGAAATCTCATTAATCTTATCAAGTATTTGGTGTTTTAGCTGTGTCTCCTAGATTGGTTGGTTTTCAACCAATCCTTTTCCTTCATTTTGTTAGGGTCTACCTCCCTTAGCTTGCAAGGAGACAACTTGGATAGAGAGATTGGGGATCAGGGTGACAGCGCCCGATCTGAGTCGTTGTCGCGGTGCCTAGACAATCTGTGCGATCTGGCACTTGTTTTAATATAATTGATCTGTGAAATCTCGTTAATCTTATCAAGTATTTGGTGTTTTAGTTGTGTCTCCTAGATTGGTTGGTTTTCAACCAATCCTTTTCCTTCATTTTGTTAGGGTCTACCTTCCTTAGCTTGCAAGGAGACAAATTAGATAGAGAGATTGGGGATCAGGGTGACAGCCCCGATCTGATTCGTTGTCGTGGTGCCTAGACAACAGTACCAAGGGGATAGCATGTACTTGACATGTGTTTTCTGTGTGGAGGCCTCTATTCCAGATTGTAAGTCCTTTCCACCTTCTACTTCATCACTTGTTGGTGATAGATTTATCCCTAAGGCCTGACAATTAGACTCTGACACGATCTTCGCCAGTCCCTAGCCCTTGATCAACTTAGTGGGATTAATTTCCATTTCGTATTCTTGTATATTTTCTATCCATTTACCTATTTTCCCTTCGTTGTCACCCTGCACAAAAATGTCTGTCACAGCTGTAGTGGGTACATAGAAATGACAGTGAGTTGTAGAATATACACCCGGAAGGCCTTCAGAGCTTTGACCAAGGAATATGCTTGTTTCTCCAATATGTTGTATATTAGCTCTGTGTCTCTGAGCACTTGACTAAAGAATGCGATAGGCTGTTCATGCCCGTTGTCATTCTTTTGCAACAACACTGTGGATATTGTGTGCGGTGATGCGAAGGAGAAAATAAGGAATGGATTTAGATAATTTGGACCAGCAAGGACTGACGCCTCTAAAAAGGCCCGTTTGATTCTAATGAATGATTCTTTGGATTGGGTAGTCCACCTTACTTCGTTATCCTTCTTTAACATCTCTATGATATTTTTGACGATCTCATCATAGTTGGGCATAAACTGCCTTAGGAAAATTATCCTTCCCAAGAAGTCTTGTATCTCCTTTTTATTTCTTGGTAGTGTAATTCCATTTATCACTTCCACTTGCTGATGGTCGATTTTAACCCCTTCTCTGGCTACTATATGCCCCAATAACTTTAGTTCTTCTAAATCAAATCGGGATTTCTGTGGATTTAGGGACAATCCATACCTACGACACTTTTCGAAGGTTCGTTTCAAATGTTCAATATGTTCTACATTCTGTCTTCGAGAAGACATTGATGTTTTCCAAGAATATTACCTTGAACTTATCCTGGTCACCAGAAAAGCAATATCCATGGTGCGTTGAAAGGTTTCACCGACGTTTATGAGGACAAAGGGCATCCGAGCATACATGAAGGTTCCCCACGACATGGTGAATGTTGTTTTCTTTTGGTCCTCTGGTAGCACTGCCACCTGGTTATATCCTAAGAATCCATCCATCATGGACATGCGGGAAGAACCTACGACCTTCTGTAGAATGTGATGCATTTTTGGTAGGGGGTAGTGGTCTTTGAGTGACACCATGTTTAAATTCCAAAAGTCTACACAAAGCCTGATCTCGCCTTTTTTCTTTCTTACTGGCACCAAGTTAGCTACCCATTCAGAATACCTTAGAGGCACAATGATCTTTTCTGGTAGCATATTCTTGATCTCTTTCTCGATGGCAGGCAAGAGGAGTGGATTGATTTGCCTTAACTTTTGCTTATGGGGTTTGGCATCCTCATTGAGGGGAATTTTATGTTGTATAATGTCTACACCAAACATCTTTAAATATCGATAACACCAGGTGAATAAATATTTATAGGACCTAAAAAGTTTCAAGTATTGTTGCTTATACTCTTTAGGAACCCCTTTTGACAACTTTATAAGCTTTGGGTCTTCTTCCGTTCCGATATTGAAGTCCTTCGCCTGCTCATCAAGTGTTGGCTTGTGAGGGTTAACAGGCATATCATTTTTGTTAAAGAGCCTTTCCAGTGTTACTAGACCTCGAAGAATAAAATTTCCCTTCAGATGGAGAACTTTATGCGCAGCGATGGTCTCTTCCCAGCTTGTCTTCAGTTCTTCAACCTCTGAGCCTTCTCCCTGATTGACTACTGAACTGGAGAATTTTGTTACCATTCCCATGAAACGTTTGATCTGCTCTTCATCTTCAAATACTTGCCAATGTTTGACATTGTCAAGAATGGAGGGACGGTATCGCACCTCAATCTCATACCTCAGCAATGGGTTTTTCGGAGGGCGAAAATTACTAGCTTCCATGGCTAGTGCGTCTGCTATCCAATTTCTATCACGAGGCATAAATTGGATATTGAAAGCTAAGAATAAATTTTCAACCAAGTTCCACACCTCGTTTCTGTAAGCCCTGAGGCGAGGATGTTTTGCTTGGCACTGATTTCTCACCTGTTTCACCACCAGCTCCGAATCTCCAAACACCTTGAGGCTTTGGATGTTCATGTTTTTTGCCGATTGTAACACCAGCAACAGTGCTTCGTAATCTGCCACATTATTTGTGGCTTCGAATTCCAGCTTGAAAGAAATAGGAATAAAGAAACCTTTTGGGGATATCAACAGGACGTCGGCCCCGTTCCCCTCTTTCAAGTAAGCTCCATCAAACTGCAAGGTCCAGGTCTCACTTACTTCTTCTTTCTTAAAGTTGACCTGTTTTCGAGGGAGGAATTTAGTTTCTTGGAGAAACAATTCATCTTCCTCCAACATTAGGCAAGAGAATTCACAGTCTTTACCATATACAAGAGAGTTAGTTGAACCATCAACTCTGGTGACCATTTTCACGAATCTTGACTCTCTGTACAACCTCCTCTCTTCCTCACCAAAAATGAGAATAGTGGCATAGGTTAAGTCTAGCTTTATTTAACCTCCAATTTTGGATCCCCATGACCTGGATAGTAGCATTCCGAACCTGGCTGGTATATCTGCTACTACTATGTCCATAACCACACTCTTTGCTGATATCTGCACCAAATTCACCACCAGGTCTTTTATCATCCCCAAACATTTTACTCTCTTAGAGTCAAATGAATACAAAACTTTATAAGGCCTTGTAATCTGCAACCCAAGTTTTTCCATGACCGATAGCGGTAGGAGATTGTGTGATGTTCCTAATTCTAGCATGCAATTGTGTAACATGAGGTCATGTATTACTAGAGTTACATAGAACGGGGTTGTTGATGAATCTTTCTCTTCTACATGGGGTCAAAAAATTACCATGGGTCGTTCCTCTTGAAGATTGAGGATATCTGGAAAGGGAGTGACGCACGAAGGGTGCATGAATTTAGACACTTGAGATTTATATGACGGTTGCTTCAATAGTTCAGTAAAGGGCACTGGGATCTTGAATTTTTCTAATTCTTTATGAAGGTTGAACATGGCAGGTCCCTTTTCAAACGAAGGTAGTTCTGTGTTTTCCCTATCATGATCAGCCGCATTTAGTGGCGAGGTGGAGGACTTCTCAAATTTTTGGATTTGGGATTCTTGGCCTACTGATTTGGGTGTAGTGGCCTTTCGGTGATTTGTTCCTTCTAGCGGCTTCTTTCCTTTGTCTGGGGAGAGGGGAGGGCTTTGGAATTTTTACATTGACTCATCATTTTGATCTTGCACCCGCGTTCTCTTGCAAGAGGATCTAAGGTCATATTTTTTATGGAGTTGAGATTGCATGAAATCTACAAACTTCCTGCAGTAACTGTCGATGTCCTTGTCCTCTGAGGGAACATCCTACTCCTCCTCGTATTCTTGTAGAGTAAGCTCACCTTCTTCATTGTCGTTATAAGAAAAAAAAATGAATCTCTCGAGTGTCTATGACCTCCTATGTCTGCCCTTCTACTTCTCCTTCCAAGTACAATGGAGGCTGGATGTGGTCCTGCTGCTCCTTTCTATCTCGTTGCAAAAGCTGTATGGGAGGCTTACGATACTGAGGATGGAAACCTTGATTAGGAATCATTTGATTTGATCGAGGAGGGGAGCCTTTGGCTTCTAACTCAAGCGAAATTAGCTTGTTAGAAATATTTTTGATTAACTTGTTCATTTCTTCTATTCTATACTCCTGTGACTCTCTTTCCTAATTCGAGGTGGTTGCCTCCTCCTTACTTTTCGTCCTTTATTCTTGATATGATTTTCCCTTGAACTTTCCCTAGAAGTGAAGTTGGCTTCTACTTCCAAAGCATCCATCTGGATTTGATCCAAGGACACAAACTTCCTTTCTGTGAGGGTGAATCTGAATTCTAGCTTGAAGTCCCTAGCAAAAACTACCTTGGCAGCTACTTTAGGAGGTTTTATCTCTGCAGGAAGATTATTATATAAGTTGTTGAATATTTTTATAAACTTTGTGAAATCCTCGTTATGTTTCTTTTTCATAGCATTAAACTCTGTGAGGACGTATCCATGATCTCTTCTCTCTCCCCATTTTTGCGTAAAGACATTCTCCATTTCTTCCCAAGTATGGACAGAGTTGTTGGTCAATGACTTGAACCACTTCTAGGCCTCACCGTCCAAAGATTGGACGAAGATACTTAATACCATGTCTAGGTGCTCCACATTCACGTTCTCTGTAAAGGCACATAAATTCTGGATGTGCTTCTATGCTAGAGTGCTATCTTCTCCTGTGAACCAAGGAATAAGATTCAGATAATCTTGTGGCATGTCATTTAGCAGCTGGGGAAGGGCCAAGGGGGCATACTTGTTGAGGAGAAATTCAGGCACTACCATTTGGAGCAGAGGTGGGGGTAAGTTCCTTATTTGAGTTTGTTGATGGAAAGTATGAGGGATGATGGGTATCTGTTGAGAGGATGGAGTATTTATTTGGAGGTTACAATAATTTTCCAAGATTTCTTTTACCTCTTCGACCTCGGGCGTGGGATGAAAAGCGGGAAAAGGGTAATCGGATGATTGTGCTTCATCTTTTATGAATGGATTGGGGAGATGGAAGGTATCAGGAGGGTATTATAGCACTATGGCTGCATAATCTTGACCATAGATATTGGCTCTTTGAGATGAGCAAGATGAAGCTTCAAGGGAGAAGAGGGGTAAGTCAGTTTGGGTGGGCGCCTTTTCTTTCCAAACTCTCTTTCCTTTTCACCAACTGTATTAAGGAGTCAAAACTTCACAATTTACTATACTTCTAGCACCATGTTGCACTAGGACTATAATTTGCCCCTCACTGTACCAACAATAGCAATTACAAGTTCGGTCTTTTTATGAACTGACTTGTCTTCAACAATCCCTAACAGCCTGAAGTAAGAGATAGCAGATCTGAATTTTGATGCTTGCAATATAGCCCTGAATAGTTAACCCTTGAACAACACCGAGGATGAGGTGTTTTAACCTGAGTCACAGTTTACTAAAAGAGCCACAATCATCAAGATTCTTCATCACCACAACACAGTCCGAGCCAAGATTCAGGAGTTTTTAAAGAAAAAACTGACCCCTTAACATTGTTCCAAGCCTATAATTTGTTACCTTTAAATTATGTGCATAGACCGAGGTTTTGTGACCAGGTCTATAGCTTCTTTACCTAAAACCGAGAGTCTGCTTTGGCTGCCTGTAGGTGTTCGAGGTATATTTATGGCTCAGTATTATAGCTGCTTCACTCATTCATCCAATTTATAACCCAAAGATATTCCAGACTTACCTGAAGACTCTTTCTCCTTTATTTAATGCTCCCTCTCTTCTAAGATCATGAATTGTGAACTGTAATCCTTTGTTCTATGGATTCTCACTGAATTCCTTGGAAATAAATGAGGTCTGAGGTCTTATTTATATGCATTATGATGTGAAATGAGGGGATGTGGCCCTTCAAGGGAGGCCGACATTAGGGATAGGGCATAGGTCGGCTATATGTCAAAAATAAGATATATAATTTTCAAAAATCAATTTCTCCTAGAATATTTGTAGTTTCGGGCCAAGTAATAACTCATTGGAAAGGAAAAATTATGCTCTAGATGATGGTGAAGGTTTCATAGAGAAATTTTTCCTCCAAGGTAGTGAAAAATAATTTTCAATGTGACTGGTCATGTATTGGTGCAGAAATGGAGGTAGGGCAGAATGTATTGGGCTTCTTTGATTCTTCATCATAAGGTTACCATGCCATAGTGATATATGTCTTCATGTAGTCTTCGATCATCCAAATGACCGAAGGGCATCATCTAATCCTTCAACAAGTATGGTCATCAAGGTACATGACTGACACTTCTTCATCATCATCTAGCATCCTATTGCCATATTTACATCAATGACAAGTTAGATTAACAATCTCCCTCTTTGTCATTGATGGAAATATTCCATATTTTTCTCCCCCTTTTACATTAATGGCAAATGGGGTGCCAACATACTCCCCCTGTCATGCTGCTCCCCCTATTATGCTGCTCCTTTGCTTGGTTTCTTTGATGTGAGACAAGCGTAATGACCCCCATCTTTTGACGAAGATATTAAAATTCTTCTCGAGGAAGGGGTTTTGTAAAGATATCTGCAATTTGTTCCTTTGCGTTGACATATTCTAACTTGATATTTAGTTCAGCAACTTGTTCACAGAGAAAGTGGTATTTTAGTGGAATATGTTTGGTATTCGAGTGCATCATCGGATTCTTTGAAAGACTGATGGAGCTAGTGTTATCACAAAAAATAGTGTTTGGTTGCTTAGTTTCTATGTTGACATCTTTCAAAGCTTCCTTCAACCATAGTATTTGTGTACAACAATCAGCAACAACTATATATTTAGCTTCATCTGTAGAAAGGGATATAGGTGATATGTTTTTGCTGAGCCAAGATACAAGACATTCTCCCATAAAGAATGCGTTCCCATTGGTGCTTTTTCGGTCATCCACGCTTCCAGCTAAATCAACATCAGAGTAAGATGTTACAATAAGAGTTGAGCTCTTGGGATACCAAAGACCAAAATCAATAGTTCCTTTCAAATATTTAAGTATTCTCTTCACAGCTACTAGATGACACTATTTAGGACTTGATTGAAATCTTGCCACCATTCCAACTGCTTGCATAATGTATGGTCTTGTGGTAGTTAAGTATAGAATAGCTCCAATAATTGACCTATAAAGAGTTGCATCGATGAGAGGGGAATCATCATCTTTGCTTAATTTACAATTTGTGGTCATTAGTGTGCTCATAGGGGCACAATCTTCCATCCCATATCTTTTGAGCATGTCTTTAAGATATTTTGTTTGAGATATAAACATGCCTGTAGTGGTTGGAGATATTTATAGTCCAAGAAAGTAAGATAGAACACCAATCATTGACATTTTGAACCTTTTGGACATATTTAGAGCAAAATCATGGCTCATCTTATCATCATTTCTAGCAAAGATTAGTTCAACAATGTATACAAGAGTGATCAAAAGTTTTTCCTCGTCCATCTTCATGTAGATATTGCTACATGCTACTCCCTTTTTTAAACCTTCTTGTTGCAGATAGTGATCCAACTTTGCATACCATGCTCTAGGGGCTTGTTTTAACCCATACAAGGCCTTTTTTAGCTTGCATACAAAGTCCTTCCCTTTGGCAATATCAAATCCTTCTGGTTGCTCCATGTAAACTTCTTCCTTAAGTTCTCCCGTCAGAAATTTTGATTTTACATCCATTTGGTAAACCTTGAATCCTTTTGAGCAAGTAAATGCCAAAAAAATTCTTATAGCTTCCAATTGAGCTACTGGTGCAAAGGTTTCTTCGAATTCAATTCCTTCAATTTGTGAGTATCCTTTGCAAACAAGCCTAGCTTTATTTCTGATAATTTGTCCCTCCTCATTCATCTTGTTTTTGAATGCTCATTTTGTTCCAATTATACTTTTATCTTTTGGGTGAAGTACCAACTCCCAAGTATCATTATTTTTTATTTGAGACATTTATTTTTCCTTGGTCTTTATCCAATGAGGATCTTTACTTGCTTGAGAAAAAATTTCAGGTTCTATTAAAGATAAGAGAGCAACATCATATTTTCTTGGAGTGTTTGTCATCCTTCTTCGAGTTTGAATTCCGTCATCTATATTCCCGATAAAATGTTCTTCCGGATGATGTTTTTGAAGGAATTTGATCTTAGGAGTTTGTGAAGGTTCACTTTGAAGTCCTTCATCCTTTTCTTCTTTTTCAGGTTCTTCACTTTCTTCAAGGAAGGGCTCAACTTCATGATCTTCAATTTTTTTCTTCTGGAAGACCTTCATCAATCTTTGCATCAATGCTCTCCCCTATTTTACGTAGATGGTTGTTGTAACATTTGTAAGCTTTTCTCCTTGTGGAATATCCAAAAAATATTCCTTTTTCAACCCAAAAATCAAATTTTCCTGGTGAGTCATCATTGATTTTTATGAAGCATTTGCTTCCAAAAATCCTGAAATATTTTACTGAAGTAGGTCTTCCTGTCCATAATTCATAAGTCTTTTCATTATTTGGTCTTAGTTGAGTTCGATTTAAGGTATAAACTGTCATCCCAACTACTTCTCTCCAAAATTTTGGTTACAAATTAGTTGCTAGTAGCATTGTCCTTGCCATTTCTTGAACAGTTCGGTTCCTTCTTTCAACTACTCCATTTTTCTTGGGTGTCCTAGCAGCAGACAGTTCTCTTTCGATTCCATGCTCTTTATAAAATTCATCAAATTCTTTTGAGGTGAATTCTCCTCCTCTATTCGTTCTAATACATTTAATCTTAGAATCTTTGTCATTTTGAACAAGATCTTTATGATTCTTAAAACATTCAAATGCTTCGTATTTATATTTTATGAAATATACCCACATCATTCTAGTATAGTCATCAAAAAATAGAGCAAAGTACCTTTCACCTTGAAGAGCTAGAGTTCTAGTTGGCCCACATAAATCTGCATGAATGATCTCCAAAGGTTTTGATGTGAGAACTCCTTAGTTTTGTGGCTGGTTCTAGTTTGCTTTCCATGTTGGCATGTGCCACATACAACTTGATTTGGGTTGGGCACTTATCTTTGTAAATCTGTTTAGGCCTAGACTTTCAAATATATCTGCATGCTCGAATAGGAAGAGGTAAAACACCAGGGAACAGTACTTAAAAGAACTAGTAGAGCAAATGTCTTGAAACTGGGTTTAGATAGCCGAAGCTAGGAAAGAAGGAATATATAAAAGGGTATCCTTTTGCATCATGAGCCATAAAAAAGCTATACCCTCTTTAGTCACCTGGTCAACCTCTTGAAACCCTAACAATCCCGAGATGAGTGCTAGGACGGGTTGCACATTGGTTCGAAAAGTAGACACGGGAACTGGGTATGTGAGTGGGAAAGATGACATGCAGGAATCTGAAAGGAGGCTGAGAAAACCGCTTTGTTTTTCCCAGGGTAGCTTTGAGAAATGATAGGAGAGGGAGACCTCGGAGAACTCAACATAATGCTGGCTGAGAGGGTAACGAATGGCTTCCCTTATAATTTGGGGCATAATGCGAAAAATATTATTACCTTGGGCATAGAGAAACATGTCTCTGCGCTCGTTATAGGCCTCACCAAGCCATCTAATGAACTTGGGAACAGGGTATGTGGTCGGGGCGATTTGGTAATACAGACCTGACTCAACGACTCCGAACATATCTTTGCCTTTTAGGTGATACTCGAAAAGCTCAGGTCTGATGTGGGCTATGCTGAACGAGAAGATTGGTTCATGAATTCGTGCATGGGCATCGATGAGGGGTTTGGGTCCAGGAGCAGTCCTGACCTCGCGAGCTTGTGGGGTTTCAAGCTCAGCCTTCTTAGTTTTCATTTTCCCATGACCATTTGAAAAGTAAAAATAGAAGGGAAATAGTGTGACGGGAAAATGACTAAATACCTGAGATTAGTGAGGTAGCCCAAGGGAAAGCGACGCTGGTTTGAAAACAACCCTGCACTTGAGTTTTAACCTCCTCTGCGAGAAAAATCGGTTAATAACCAGCTTATATCAGACCGATTTTTATAGAATACAAGACAGGGTGATAGCTATAGGGTTGGCGTCATAAGGATACCGAAAATGGGACACGTGGCGATGGGTTATTAGCTGACAGCAGCTAGGTAGGTGAGAGCCACGTGCCGAGTTAAAGCAGGTACCGGCCTTCGTACCGCCACCCTAGACTTACCTTACCTTTTACTTACCAGCGCCAACTGTCATCTTCGGTGGGCCCTTTTAAACTTCGGCGAGGTGCATAGTTTCCTTCGGGCTCATTTGCTTACCCCTCAAAACGATTGTGATTGGCTCCTTGATAGGTGACGTCACCTTCTCCGAGGGCCTCACTTTTAACCTCATCGTTCTCCTTTGGGGCCGACGAAAAGTCCTTCCAACACGCCTGGTGGCTCAAGGTTCCAACGCGGAGCCCTGAATGTTGTTTTCCGCTGTGTTGTGGCCCCGATCAGTCTTAGATACCCCGCCTATCCCCTTAGGGACCCTCCTTCCTGGACTTGCACCATTTACTCATCCCGCCACCTTTATAGACTTCTCAGCCTTTTCTACTTGACCGCTCCTTTTTCTTGGTAGAGAAGGAGACTAAACAACAGGTGCAAACGTTGCTCCTGCTGCTGTTGGGGAAGGTGGTGGTAGATGATCTCCTCCTGGTGCACCAGTGTTGGCATCTCCCTCCAAATCCTCATATGCCTCTTCTTCTCCCTCACTGTCGGAGAAGACCTCAATGTAGTGTGCCTTCCCTGTGGCACAACGATGACCCGGTTCCCATGGCTCATCACAAGTGAAGCATAGCTTCCTCTGTCTCAAGTCTCTCCAAGTATCATCGTCCAATGGCCCTCGGCCTTGGTTCCCCCTCGGGGGTGGAGATATCATGTCTTTCCCCTTCTGCTGAAACATTGGTTTGTGGGGAAAATGATCTCTCATCCTTGGCAGGGCATCCTGCAAGTCCCTAGTCATCCCTACTGCATCCTGCAGTGTAGTTGGCCTAGTGAATCTGACTAGCCCATGCAATGGTTCTGCCAAACCATCAATAAACATATACACTCTCCTAGCCACGGTCAAGTCTAGCACCATCACTAAAAGTTTCAGGAACTTGGAAATGTAAGTCTTCAGGCTTCTTAACTGCTTGAGCTTAGTCAGCTCAATGAAGTGTTCCTCAAGGTCCTTTCGGTCAAATCTCTCCACTAACCTTCGATTGAACTCTGCATACGCTGTCACCCCTGCGTGACCCAGCGTGGACATCCCATGGAACCACTAGTCGTGGGCTTCCCCCTCAAGGTGCAGCACTGCCACCTTGATAACCTCTACCTCCGCCAATTGGTTCAGCTAAAAATAGATATCTAGCTTCTCCACCCAAGCCTTAGCCGAACACTTTGATGATCCATTAAAGGTAAGCAAGAAAAATCTGCCCGCGGTACGTTGCAGGTCATTCCTGTGCGTGTACCTTCCTCCTCTATTCTGGCTGCGGGGTCTGGTATTGTTCTTTATCTGGAAAAACTCGTTAAAGGTGAGGGCCTCTCCAAATTCCCGCCCATGCGGATGATACTCTGCAAAATATTCCCCGTAGTGAGCCACCTCCCGCTCCTGGGGTCCTCCCGTTCCTACTCCTGAAGTCAAGAAAGTAGGCATGGTGGAACGTAGGGGAGTGCGTAGCACCACCTACTATGCAGTGTTCTGCTGCAAAACATGGAGAAGTACCAGACCCTTCTCTGTTGTGAAACTCCCTTGGAATCTCACGCTGTCTGTTCTCTCTGAAAAATCTTCTACCCCATTTCCTTTGTCTTTATAGAAAGCTCTTGTATAGATTTCAAGAGGAGGTTACCAAACTCCTTCCCGTCATCTATCTCATCTGCCATCGGTGCCTTCCATTTGTCTTCCTCAACCGGAATGTTGTCCTCTTCTGCAGGTGTGATTTTGAGCCTACGCTCTTTGTCCTTGTACCTCATCTTCCGGTAAGTAATGAATTCTCTATCTTCGGGTGTCATAGACTGATTGTTCCACAAGCTGAGCCAAGTCTATGAGCTCTGCTACCACTGTAATATCCAAAACGGGAAATAGATAGCAATACAAAGCAACATAAACAAAAACTACGACAAATAGAGACATACAGAGAAAACACTGCAAATAAACCAAAATGGCTGAGCTATTTTATTATATTTTCTGAAATGAGGTACAAGTACAAAGTATGCTCGGAATGTTAGCACCTTGGCCTGCTCAAGGCAGGTTGGAATGATCACTCCCTCCTCTATAAAAATCTCTGCTCAATCTCTGCTCTGCATTGCTCCTCCTCTACGCAGTCTTGTTGTAATATCCCCAAAGGGAAATAACCAGTAATACACAGAAATATGCCAGACGGATATATAAAACAAAATGCCGTAACCAGATCATGGAACAAGTACACATAGAATGCCAGAACACTAAGCCATTTTATTAATCTGAGAATACATATATAGGGGTACAAGATAATCAGAATGAGTGCACCTATCCTTGCCCTAGGCAAGTGGAGACCCTCTCAGAACAAATAATGGCTGCAAATAGGAACAGCGTCCTAGTTGGCTGAAGAAACTGCTATGGAGAACTGCTGCTGCAATGCACTGGAACTATGAGCTGGAAACTAGAAAGATCGCTGATCTCAATCCTCCAGACAAACCCCGGAAAATGTGAA
>CM076574.1:1029851747-1030033194 GCA_034641835.2 Pinus albicaulis
AATTAATTGTAATTTTTCTCATTGGCCTTGATGCCATCCTGTACAGCTCCATTCTTATTTTAATACCCAAGAGGTGATTTTTGAAATACTTTCATATCTAGTTTTCATATCTGGATTTCACATTTCAAGTTGACAATATAACAGATAAGTTGACAATTTTTTCAAATGCAAATCTAGATAAAAGCATGGCTGTCTTTGTCAATGATTTTTGGAATACCTCTTATCGTCTAAATTATTAAAATATGAGTTCTGATTTGTTGCATTGTTTGTCAAACCACCTTTTTTGTTGCAGTATTTGTAAAAACCAAAGTTTGATAATATAAGTTTATTAATGTCCAGCAAATGATCAAAGGAGTATGTCAATGGGAAGACCAAGGGTTAGCTCAACTGGTTTTTTTTCATGTTGTTGGGCATCTGCCTAGTTCAACCCTCCTGGTTAGGCACACTAGTCTATGACTTTAGCGAACAGGGTTACTAGGGATGCCATCCACAAACATGAGGAAGCATCTCTTGGGTTTCCCCACAAGGTTTTCCTTGGGGAAAATGTTAGGTCAATGGGATTATAAGAGTACATCACTAGCCAAAATACAATGTGGAAGTGTGGAAGTGTGGACTATAAAGATGCTAAAAATCATATCAAAACAGATTTTTAATTGTGCTAGAAGCAGAACAACAAGAGAAGATAAGAAAGTACATGACTCGGAGTGGAGATAAAGTAATTACAAGAAAAAGATAATATGTATGATATCTGAGGACCAAAGGAACTTTAGTTTGAACTAGTCATGGTATGCTAGTGCTGACAGGTGAGGACGAGCAATTAGATCAAGGGGGGTCTCCCTGCTAGAGTCCTCAATGACCGCAAAATTTTTTTTGGACTAGTGGATGATGTCCTTTGGAGTGTGTCTGGGACTGATAGGGCTCTACAGTATGATCCTTGTGGGAAGCCCAAATTTGAGCAAGCTCTCCTAACATCCAGGCATGGAAAAATTCTCCTGATGGATGGTTGGCTGTGTGGATTTGGGGGCACCCAGCTCCAAGGCCTTGTCGAGTTGTCTACTAAATTGTCTTGTTGGTAAAATGGTGTGCACGTGTGGCCTGGAACAACAACTCCATAAGGACCTTGTGAGGTAAGTGACTAGTCCACTCCTTTCCCATATGGGAAGGGGATATTGAGAAATATATGCACAGATCGACAAAATAATTGTATTAGCGCTGAGAACTCTATTATCACAGTGGTTTGTGAAGCTTTCCAATGAATGAACAAAATGTATTTCATTCTGAAAGTACCCTATAATATATTCTACTATCCTATTATCAACTATATAATTTAGTTTAACTAATTATATAAATGGATGCAAATTAATGCTTATTTAGAGTCTTGTTGATCAAAATAATAGTTTATTGCACCTATATTTTATAGTATTATAGTATTTTGGTATTAAAAATAATATCTTCTAAAATTTGGGTTTCGAAAATTGTTGATAACTTCTTGACTGAAGTGCTTGAGTCTCTCCAAGGAGATGCAATGAGTCACAAATCAATCAAAGTAAGGCAGCAAGCTTCACATTAACAAATCAGCCATATCTTCATCTTCTACTAGCTTCTTAACAATAGCCTCCGGCTGTAACACTAGATGCCCCTCATCATCTGTAGGTGGTAGCTCCTCGGTGACTGTCACATGCTGGCCCAGTGCCTTTTTCAGGCATGATACATGAAAGATGTTATGAATCTGGCTGCCTTGGGGCAACTCCAACTCATACGCAACCTGCCCGATCCTGCGTGTCACCCTGTATGGTCCATAAAAACGAGGCTTTAGCTTCTCCGCCCCCTTCTGCTTGAGCGAAGACTGTCGGTATGGCTGTAGCCGTAGGTAGACCAGGTCCCCTACCTCAAAGTGTCTCTCCACCCGACCCTTATCAGCATACAACTTCTGCTGATTCTGTGCTGTGGCTATGTTGTCCTTGAGAGCTCTGAGGATGTCTTGGCTCTCTTGGATCCATAACTTGGCTTGCGGAGCCCTGCTAACACCAAACATCATGTCCACAAAAGATAAGGAATGATATCCATACAAAGCATAGAAAGGTGTCATATCGATGGACATATGGTGCGTTGTGTTGTAGCAGTACTCGCCCAAATGTAGCCATTTCAGCCATGCTCGCTGCTGCCCACTGACGTAGTTACGCAAGTAGCCCTCCAGCCACTTGTTAACTATCTCCGTCTGCCCGTCCGTCTGGGGATGATAACTAGTGCTCGGTGTCAATTCTGTCCCCACTAGTCGGAAGAGCTCCTGCCAGAATCCGCCCATAAAACGACTATCCCTGTCGCTGACAATGGTCTTGGGTAGACCATGCAATCTGAAAACCTCCCTGAAGAATAACTCTGCCACCTGTGCCGCCGTGTGATGTGCTGAAATGGCGAAAAAGTGAGCATACTTCGTCAGCCTGTCAACCACCACGAAGATGCAATCCTTGCCTTGCACTGTGGGCAACCCTGTGATGAAGTCCATCGAAATGCTCTCCCACTTCCCCTCCGGAATGGGAAGAGGCTGCAACAACCCTGCAGGATGACTCATCTCTCCCTTGTTTCGCTGGCAAACCTCGCACTCCCTGACATGCTGGAGCACGTCCTCCTTGAGGCCCTTCCATGAAAATCTCTCCCGGATGGCCCTGTATGTCTTGGTGAACCCCTGATGGCCCGCCAATGGTGAATCGTGTGAAGCCTGGAGTATCTTCTTCTTGAGCTGAGATCCCTCAGTCAAGAAGATCCTGTCCCTGTAATAGATGACCTCATCGACCACCTTGTACCTGCTATCTGCCACTTGCCCATCCAGAACCTCGCATGCAAATCTATCTTTGGAGTACTCAACCAATAGTCGAGCCTTCCAGTCAGCGTCCAGGCTCATGAGTGATAACGTGGCCGGTCTACGAGAAAGGGCATCAGCTACCACGTTATTCTTCCCCTTGACATACTCTATGTCAAAGTCGTAGGCCCGGATCTTGCTGATCCACTTCTGCTGTCTCTCCTGCAACTGCTTCTGCTCCAGAAAGTACCTCAGACTGTTATGATCTGTCCTCACCTTGAATCTGCCGCCCACCAGGTACTGCCGGAATTTGGCCAATGCATGCATGATGGCCAGCATCTCCTTGTCGTATATGGGATACAACCTCTCGTGTGGAAGGAGTTTCCGGCTCTCGAAAGCAATCGGATGACCTTCCTGCATCAAAACTGCTCCAATCCCCTCTCCTGATGCATCACACTCTAGGACAAAGGGCTGCGTAAAATCTGGCAATGCTAATACGGGACAACTGCTCATCACCTCCTTGAGCTTATCAAAAGCTCGCTGGGCTGTGTCCGACCAACTGAATGCCCCCTTCCTCGTCAGATCCGTGAGGGGTGCAGCAAGCTGAGAGAAGCCCTTGACGAACTTCCTGTAGTAGGTGCAGATACCAATAAACCCTCGAAGCTCCGTCACATTCCGTGCCTCTGGCCAGTCCCTGATAGCCCGGATTTTCTCCTCGTGGACTCTCACTCCGTCCACTCCTATAATGTGTCCTAGATACAACATCTCCGTCAACCCAAACTCACACTTGGAGAGCTTGGCATAGAACTGTTGCTCCTCCAAAATGTGCAAGACCGTCTCGATATGCTGGAGATGCTCCTCCCAAGTCCTGCTGTATATAAGGATGTCATCAAAGAAAACCAGCACAAACTTTCTCAGATGATCCCTGAAAATGTGATTCATACAAGACTGAAAAGTAGCAGGTGCATTGGTCAACCCAAATGGCATGACCAGAAACTCAAAGTGCCCATAATGACACCTGAAAGCGGTCTTGGGAATGTCCTGTTCCCTCACGCGTATCTGGTGGTACCCGGATCTCAAATCAATCTTTGAGAAGAACCGTGCTCCTCTCAACTCATCCATCAGCTCGTCGATCCTGGGAATGGGGTACCTGTTCTTCAAGGTCTTCTTGTTCAGAGCCCTGTAATCAATGCACATGCGTAATGTGCCGTCCTTCTTCTTCACCAGTACTACTGAAGAAGCAAAAGGACTGGTGCTGGGTCGAATGTGCCCAAGGGCCAGCAACTCCTGAATGGCCCGCTCTATCTCATCCCGATAGTTTTGGGATGCCTATATGTGGGCACCACACCTCATATCCTCGCCAAGCTCGATGGTGGTGCTCAAACCCCCGATCCGTGGTCAGTCTCCGGGCAGAATGTCCTCAACCATCGCACATTCTGGTTGAATAGATCAGATCAGAAAATCATTCCAGCTTGTATCCACCGCTCTCGAAGCCCGCAACTCTACCGCCACTTATCTCCCTTGCGAAAGTCGCCCATGTCGTGTGCCGATACCGGCTCGTGATATGTGTTTTGCCCTCGTATCTTCTCATGCTTCCCCGTCTTGGGATCATCCCACTCCATCTCTAGGGCCTTCCAATCCGTCGTGACCTTCCCTAGAGTAATAAGCCACTGGACTCCCAATATCACGTTGGTGTCCGGGATGTCCACCACAAAGAAGTGATCGGTCAATGTATAATTGCCCATCGTCACTGATAACTCTGGTACATATCGAGCACATGCCATAGTCTGATCTCCTGGTACCAAAACAGAAAACCCATCAAAGCCCTCCGTCGGTATGCCTCTCCGCTCAACCATCTGGGCGTCAATGAAGTTGTGGGTGGCCCCACTATCGACTAAGACTGAAACCCGTTGTCCGCGCACTGTCCCCCGTACGCGCAGCGTCAAATACTTGGGGACCGGACTTGGGGACTAGGCCACGAAGTGGCTCTGACAGCCCCTGCACAAACATATAAACCATCCGAGCTGTCGATAAGTCAGGTACCATCACTGAAACCCTCAAGAAATCTGAAATGTATGCCTCTGCACTCCCAGTCTGTTTGAGCTTGGTCAGCTCAACAAAATGCTGCTCCGGATCCCTCCTGTCAAAGCGCTCTACCACTCTCCTGGTAAACTCGACATATGTCGTCACTGTGGAATGCCCGAGTGTCGCCATCCCATGAAACCACCAGTCCTGAGCCTCACCCTCTAAATGCAATGTAGCCACCTTAATGGCCTCTGTCTCCGACATCTGGTTAAGCTGGAAATAGATGTCCAGCTTCTCCACCCAGGACTTTGCCGAGTTGTTTGATGAACCATCAAACGTAGGCAAATGGAATCTACTAGCCGCGCGGTGGTCATCACGGTGGTGTCCGTGCCCCCTGTGCTGGTGCTGATCACGAGGTTTGACGCCATACTGAATATGGAGATAGCGCTCGAAGGGGAGAGAATCCATGAATGCCTGTCCGAAAGCCTGCCACTCTGCAAAAGCGGCCGCCCATCGAGCTGGACTCAACTCTCTCGGTGCTGTCGACCCCTCGTCCTCTACTAGGAAGGTAGGCATGGTGGGTCGCGTGGGTGCTGGATTATCCCTCTGTGCACCTCCCCGTACTCCTGTCCCTGTGTCTTCTGGCAAGAATGTGGGCATAGTGGATCGCGCGGGTACCTGAGTCGTCACAATGGGAATAGCATCGTGTACTGGTACGTGGCGAGACATACCAGATCCCTCACCGATCTGAAGAACTCTAGGGAGTTCTTTCTGACTGATCTCCATGGCAACGAGTCTCTGTGACATCTCCTGCATGTGATGGAGGATCTCTCTAAACCTCACATCATCACCTGCCATTGGATTACGCTGTTCTGGGCCCGTCTCAGGCTGCTCTGCCTCTGAATCTGTCTCAGGTGGCTCCTGATCAGAATCACTTCCCCCGAAGGGAAACTTCCACCCACTCTCAGCTTCTCTGCGTTCCTTCTGATAGATGTAGGGGTTATCCCCGGGCGTCATAGACTGCTAGCACCACAGGCTGAGCCAGATCTATGCTCCGATACCACTATAATATCCCCAAAGGGAAATAACCAGTAATACACAGAAATATGCCAGACAGATATATAAAACAAAATGCTGGAACCAGATCATGGAACAAGTACACATAGAATGCCAGAACACTAAGCCATTTTATTAATCTGAGAATACATATATAGGAGTACAAGATAATCAGAATGAGTGCACCTATCCTTGCCCTAGGCAAGTGGAGACCCTCTCAGAACAAATAATGGCTGCAAATAGGGACAGCGTCCTAGCTGGCTGAAGGAACTGCTCTGAAGAACTGCTGCTGCAATGCACTGGAACTATGAGCTGGAAACTAGAAAGATGGTTGATCTCAATCCTCCAGACAAACCCCTGAAACTGATGCTCCTCCACCAATCAAGCCCTCACCAGTGAAAACGCTGTCTCTGCTAGTGACAGCGCAGAAGACAGATGAAACGCTGGCCAGAAGGGATGAATCCAACCACCAGTCCTCCAGATGAGATGACCAACTCCTCAGGGCTGGAAACACTGAAAAACGCTGCCAAACCCCACACAAAAGACCCTGCTCATCAGATCTGCGTCCTCCTTGACTGGATCTGCGTCCTCTCTCCCTGGATCTGCTGGATCTGAGTCCTCCCCAACCATATCTGCGTCCTATCTCTCCAGATCTGCGTCCTCCAGGGCTAGATCTGCTGGATCTGCGTCCTCCCTGTCCAGATCTGAGGCTCTCCTACCTGGATCTGCTGGATCTGCGTCCTCTCTGCTCAGATCTGCGTCCTATCTCTCCAGATCTGCGTCCCCCAGGGCTAGATCTGCTGGATCTGCGTCCTCCTTGTCCAGATCTGAGGCTCTCCTACCTGGATCTGCTGGATCTGCGTCCTCTCTGCTCAGATCTGCGTCCTCTCAAGAAGGGTTATCTCCTCTGCCAAATCTCCACCAGAAACTACTGCAAATTACCACTGAAACTGAAGGATGTTACTCAGAAAATAACCTTACCAGGGCAGGCACTCTAAGTCCCCCGAGGCTAAGGGTGAGATCTCCGACCGGAGACACTCAGTTTGCACTAAACAGTGCTGCAGACCGACTAAACGACCGACGTGCTGAAGTAGACAGAAGTCTAGCTCTCAATATCAATATCAAATCATCAATGCCAAAATGAGGTGAACTCCCAGTCGAACATCTAAAAATACGCTAAAACTCCCACACAAAGAGATTTCCCGCTCATCGATCTGCCTTCCCCGATCGATCTGCTCCTTTCTCTATCTCTCGCCACGCCCTTCTCTCGCTCTCGATCCGGATCCGGAAGTTCCCATTCAGACCGCGCCCCATCTCTCCAGACCGCGTCCTCCGTGGCTAGATCCGTTGGACTGCGTCCTCCCCGTCCCGCATCTGAGGCTCTCCTACCCGGATCTGCCGGGATCCGAAGGCCTTCTCCGCCCTGCCGTATCCGCGTTCTATCTCTCCGCACCGTCCCTCCGCAGCTAGATCCGCCGGATTCGCGTCCCTCCCCGTCCGTATCCGACTCTCTCCTACCCGGGATCCGTCGGACTGGCGTCCTCTCAAGGAAGGGGTATCTCTCCGCCAAATTTCCACTCGTAAACTACCGCAAATTACCACCGAAACTCAAGGATGATGCTCGGGAAATAACCTTACCAAAAGGCACTCGAAGTCCCCCGAGGCTAAGGGTGAGATCTCCGACCGGAGACACTCGGTTTGCACTAAACAGTGCTGCAGACCGACTAAACAACCGGCGTGCTGAAGTAGACAGAAGTCTAGCTCTCAATATCAATATCAAATCATCCATCCCCAAAATGAGGTGAGAACCCCACCTTTTATAGTGCTAAACTCCCTCCAAAACCTTGACTGTGTCCTTCACTCTCCTTGGCCTGCGCAGTTAACCTTGGGTCAGCGTGAGGCCTCCCCTCATACTCATGTGGACCCCCAAGGCCCCCTCTTTAAGTTATAACGTCAATCAACTAGGAAAACACTTTATTTTATAAAGTGAGGTGACCCCTCTTATTTCTCACTTTATTTATTATTTCTAGCTAAAGCGGCAAAATTAAACAAAAATGAAATATTCCAATTAGCAAAGCTAATTGGGAATATTACACTTGTTGGAAATGTTGCTGCTGGCTAAAAAGGGACTACAAGATGGGGTTGTTCTGCTGCTTGGAAAATTCTGAAACTCGACATTGGTCTCTCCTCCAAAAACCCAAAATAACCCACGAAGGAATTCCGGAAAGGCTGGCCCCAAAAATTCATCCTCTTGGGATGACTACGCTCTCCTGCTAGGTACATTGGCCTCTGTGATGAAAATAATGAAAGAAGTGCCTCCAACTATCCAAGGAACTCAACTATGGAAGGGTTGATCCCCTCACAATCCTCTAGACTAAATTCTCATGAAGTTTCTCCTCTCCCGGAGCTGCTCTCCTCTAAGACTGCGTAAACCCCTGAAAGACTACGCTGCCCTGGAGGTGACTGCGTAATCCTGTGGTTGAAACAATGAAGTTGCTCTCCAAAAACTGGTGGAATGGCTCCTCTCCTGAGCGGGCACTCGAAGTCCCCCGAGGACGAGGTTGGGATCTCCGCTTGGAGACACCCTTTTACTAAACAACACGGCAAACTCAGCTAAACAACTTAAGCGTGCTCTAGTCTTGACAGACAGAAAATCATAAGATGTAAGAATGAGAAAGGTTGCCTCCATCCCTTTTTATGCTTGTGAAGCCCTACATTCCCTTGGGCCCACCAATGTTGCGTTGTCCCTCTTGCCATGCTATCCCTTTTGCGCTGCGTTGCCTCTCCCATGCTACCACTGCGCTGTGTGGCCCCACGCTGCCATTGCGCTGTCCTAAGTGCCTCCTCTCCTGCTTTGTGACTTGGCCTCATGGGCCCCACTTTACCTTTTAATTATTCTGACCAGTGACTTTAGGAAAGAGATTTTATTCTAATGTGTTATTTGTGGGTCCCCTCACCCCTTTATTTCCTACTAAACTTTAGAAAGACAAAAATTAACCAAAAATGAATATTCCAATAAGCTGTCTGCTAATTGGGAATAGTACATCTTTGTACCATAATGAATCATTTTTCCAGCTAAATGTTTTAGATGTACTAGGATATTTCTACAAATTTTGAAAGAGTGTCCACACCTCTTCATCATTTTTACATTCATCCTTGCTTCGGTTATCCAATAAGGTTGGATAATAGCAATGACACAAAGCAATGCTTCCTCATTCTCATCCTTTCTTTAGAGTGCATCTGCAACCATATGTTCAATCTCACTCTTTTGAGAATAAGGATATCTGTAAGGCCTGATGTTTGGAGGAACACTTCATGGAATCAAATGAATAGCATGATCATGATCACGAATAGGTGGGATTCCTTTGGGAGTCTCAAACACCTTGGAATGATTGTCCAATACTTTTTGGAGATCTGGAGAAATAGATTATTTCGATGTTTGAAACTCTAGTGAGTGTAATTGTGCAATTACGCCTCATTGTTGTTTCTTTAGAAGATTTTTCATGCCATTAGAGATGATTGACTTTCCTGGTTTTTGTAATGTCTCGTGTGTGGGTAGGGCTCACATCCACGTGTCCAGGTTCTGCGTAATAAGGGGTACTGCGCAAGGGTCCCTGCCCTCAGATGCTCCGATGGGCCTTAAGACCCCACCCTTAACACCCTAGGATGCCGCCCTCACTAACACACCAGGCTTTTGGTGTAGTGGTTGGGCCTTTGTGGTATCAGAGCCGAGGTCTCGAGGTCGAGACTAACGGAGCGTGGTGCACTGTAATGTCCCGTGTGCAGGTACGGCCCGCAGCCACGTGTCTAGGGTCTGCGTAATGAGGGGTATTGCGCAAGGGTCCCTGCCCTCAGATGCTTCAGTGGGCCTTAAGACCCCACCCTTAACACCCTGGGATGCCGCCCTCACTAACAGTTCGGGCTTTTGGTGTAGTGGTTGGGCCTGTAATATCCCCCAATGGGATATTTTCCTAAATTTGCATAAATTAATATAAACCCCGAATTATGCCATAAAATCAACATGCATTTTAAACAAAAGATTGCCTTGTAAAATAAACATACAATTTCATGCAAATCCATAACTCCATAATGCAGAAAATAACTCAACTTTATTATAATATACTGGGGTTACATGTTGAAATTAAAGATAGTTGAGATAACTGAAATACAACTGGCCTTAAGAAAATCTGCTGCACTGTTACACTGCGATGGCCTCCAAAACTGAATGCTGCACTCTCCCTTTGGCAATAGCTACCACTGAATCCACTAAAGCACCTGTTGAAGATCTGAATGATCCTCACTCCAATATCTCTGAAGCTCTACGAAAATTCTGAATGAAGTCTCCTCAAAGAGAGTTGGGTTTCCGTCCAACACTCACAAATCACCCGAGGGTTTCCGTCCTGGGGCTACGGCTGAAGTAGAAAACCACGTCTCACACCTCTGATACAATAAAATGATATGATCTCAAAGATATCTCTCAATGGCCTCCTCCCTTTCCTTTATAGTTCCTTTATAGATCTCTTGGAGCCTTCTAGAGCCTTATTTTAATATTATTTTATTCATGGAGCACTTTTCCCTTTTATTAAAATATTCCTTTTTAATGCAAAAAAGAGTAAATCGGCTACCACACCTCCTCCGGTCACTGAAACTCGTGTCCAACCATCCCATCATGTAGGTATGCTCGTCCCGTTCCAATGAGCTATTACACTAAAGTGTTCTATCATGTATTCCTCTCGGAATGCCACCTTGAGCTTAATCAGCTGAGTTAAGCCCACAAATAACTCAAATTTCCGAAAGTTGTCGGAATGCACCGAAACGAAATCCAAACTGCTCGAATGATGGAATATATGACGTGAATTCCACCCAACCACATAGAAAATCCTCAAAACTCCTCCAAAAATCCCCTGGGCCCGCTGATGACACCAACGTTTACCTGTGACCAGTCTGCTCCTAACTCTGGTAGTCCATCTTAGCCCCGTCATAGGTGACACCAAAAAAGGGAATATTACAGATCTTCCGCCCCAAGATTGCTTGCCCTCAAGCAATCCAAATATGTGGGCCACCCTGTTGGCTCAATGCAACTGAGACCCAATGCCCGGATCCCATATAAACCCATGGGTGCTGCTATGCACCTGTGTCAAGCCACTCGGAATAGACCCCTCAATGCCGAGATCCAAAACTGATCTCTCACTGTACCTGTCAACAAAAAAATCCTCCTGGACCCCAACGCCACCATGGCCAATCATCGCCCAAGCCCAACGGCTCGGACTGCACACTGCCTCTGGCTATAGCTGATGCCCCATGAAGTGAAGTCCGCCAACAAACATCAATGCTCCCTGGCTTCTGCTATGCTGTACCTATAACTATATAAGCTGCCCCACCAACTATGTACCAAATCATCACCTCTCTCCAATCCAAGTCCTGACTCAATCCCATGCTGATCCTACTCTCCTGAAATCGAGATGGAATGCCGAAGAAATGACGACCTGTGCCCCACTGCCAGCTGGAATCTATAGCATTTTCTATGTCTAAGGGCCCTTGCTCTGTCGTGCTCCCTCCAAAGAAAAACGTACCATCAAGAGGGTACCAGCTCATGATCTCCCGCCAATCTGTCCTGGAAGAAGAATCCAATGTAGTGTCAACTGCGTATGGAACATGCCTAGAGAGCTGATGCCAATTCATAATAAACTCACGCTGCTCTGTCTCGTTTGCCGATGAAATCTGCCTGTAGAATAAGGCCCCTCTCTCTAAAATGGGCCAGAGTGGGCAAGATATGCTGCAAGCCCCATCAATGTACTCCTGGAGAGTGCTACTCCCTGAAAGTACTACAGCTCTGCTGACTGCATGTGCATCTATCTATACCTCATCAGTGTGTCGGCCCAACAATGGATGCTCCACCATCTCCAAGAACTCATCCCTCTCTTGATCGGGAATGTAATGCTCCTGTTGTCCACTAGCCCCCTGCAGAACTATCCCATTAACCCCCAACATCTCCAGAGGATATGGATCTGCAATTGCTGTCAACGTACCCGATGTTTGTGCGTCTGACTGCTCCTCCTCAATGGCTGACCCCAAGGTTAGTTGCATATCCACCATAGACTCAATGTGGGCCTCCATATGGCTCTCCCCCAAGGGACTATCATGCATGATGTGCATAGTATCCTCCTCTGTTGACTCAGGCTCTATCATATGCTGCTCTGGCTAAATCGTCACAAGTGACTCATCACCCAGAGTATCTCCCATAGAGTCCCCTGAATGCTCACCCTGCACACTGGAATACAGCTCCAACCTACTGTCATCATCTTTGCATGACTGCTCCCGCTCCCCAGAAGCATCCGCATTTGATCCCATGGACTCACCTGAAGAAGAGTCCTCATCATGGCATACAGAAGGAATGCCCTTCTGTTCTACCTCTTCTGCACCATCTGCATCACTCAAGCATGAGTGATCAGACCTCCAAAGTTCTTTGCAGATGAAGCAAAGTCCCTTCCTCCTCAGTTCATTTCTACTCCCAGATCCACCAAACTGTAGTAGCTCCTCCCTGGTCAACTGTCTCCTGAATAGCCCAATGTTCTGCTCAACTAGCCCTTGGGCTAGCTCACAAACATCCAGTGAGACCAACTACTCTCTCCTCCAAATGCTCAACAACCTGGTCTGCAACTCTCGGCAAATGGTCTCATGGTCCCTCATACATGGCGACAGGATGGACTGCATGTGTGCTATGACGGTGTCAAGATGATGTCTCCTAATGCTGAAGAAGCATTGGAATATCTACAGAATCAAGTCATCACACTCAAGGTCAAACATGATGACATATGTCTCGAATGTGGCCATACTCCATAAAATTTCAAGCTTCTTCCCGAAGGTAGAGCCTGCATAGTTGTCCAAATCGCGAAAGGTTCCTACTATTAGTCTGAAAATTATTTTCATAATGTCATCATTGTAGGAAGGGAAGGGTGTTGTTATCCTCAAAATATCATTGAAACAAGAGAGAGTTATAAGCTTGACTCTCTCACTTGGATGTTCCAAGAATCTAGCTTGTACCAATGCAAGCATAGATGGCTTCAAAGCCCAATTTAAACTCCAATCAGATTTCTCTATCTTTGAAAGACATGATTCCAGTCTCTCCAACATGGGAAAGTCATTTTCTGATCTTCCATTCTTTAAGTCCATCCCAAGTGCATAAAGCCAATTTCCCACTTCTTTCTCCTTTTGTAAATTCCTCGGGTGCCTTTGTTGGAGCAAATTATGTACCTCTTGTTGTCGCACAGAATGTCTAGGCACCGCGACAACGGCTCAGATCGGGGGCTGTCACCCTTATCCCCAATCTCTCTATCTAAGTTGTCTCCTTGCAAGCTAAGGGAGGTAGACCCTAATCAGAAAATGAAGGAAAATGATTGGTTGGAAACCAACCAATCTAGGAGACATAGCTAAAACACCAAATACTTGATAAGATTAACAAGATTTCACAGATCAATTATATTAAAACCAGTGCCTTATGGAGTTAAAAATCCCGTTATGCAATTAAAGCCAAGTAATAGATGTAAAATTGCTGCTATACAAATGACCACAATGATATTCAGTAAAAAGTACTACAATCATTCATTAAGATACTTGAGCCAACAACAAAGCTTATCATGAAACGATCATTTAAAAAGACCAGATGCTTGAAATATTTTCTGAATTTATAATGTTCTATTAACCCAATCCAGAAACTGAAATGTTCCTATATAGTCAAACTTTAGATAGAAAATTAAAAGCTCATTTGACTATAGGACTTAGAATTTTTTAAATTTTTTAAAATTTTGAAATTTTGAAATTTTTTATTATTTTTAAATCTAAAACAAATTCAAAATTAAAAAAAAAATCTAAATCTAAATTAAAACTTTAATCTAAAAATAGACTAACTCTAATTAAAATTTAAAGAAAAACTAAAATTTAAATTTAAATCTAACAACACTAAAGTCTAAAACTAAAATTTAAAACTATAGCTAAAAAAAAAAGAAAAAAAAGTCAAAAACTAAATTCAAAACCTAACTAAACCTTACCAAAATTGAATTCTAATTAAACTAAACTAAAACAATAACAAAAATTTGAATTTAAAATCTAATGCTAAACTTACGCTATCATTAAAATCTAAAAAAAAAATCAAAACTAAAATCTACGTTTTAAAAAAAAGAAAACTAAGACTAAGCTTAACTCCTAACTAAAACCTTTACAAAAAAAATGAAACCGAACCCAAATGAAACACGGCCTTTTGAAATTTTAAAGCGTTTTTTACATATGCGTGTCTTTGTTTGCTTGTGCAGGTCGATATGGATGGCGGCAGAGAGAACGAAGTCGACGCGAGGAAGAGCTAGCTTGGACGGCGGCAGGAGGAAAGGTTGACGAGGAAGGCGAGGTCGATAAGGGTTGATGTAGCAGCTAGGTAAGTCGACGAGAGAAGGGAAGAGCAGTATGGAGATGCGTAGAAGATGCTAGCTGCAGAGAAGGGAAGCAAGGGTTGATGAAATCGGAAACGAGGGCAAAGAATGAAGTGGACACCAGCGTAAAGGAGGACCTTGACAGCAAAGAGGAATGCAGCGCGACGACAAGGAGAGGAAGGTAGCAGACAAAAGGTTAACGTGCAACTGCAGATGAGACCAAGACGGTGAGGGGAGAGTCAATTTTGAAGTAGCAGAGAGTGAGGGCGTTGGATAGCAGATTGATGGCTTGCAGAAATCGATGGGAATTGACAGCGTTTTTTTTTTTTTTTTTAAAGTGAGTAGAGACAGAAAAACCCAGTGAAATCAAAATGCCCAGAGAACCTAAAATTTCTTTCGTTAAAATCAGCTCTTCAATGCTCTTTAAATCAAATAATGTTCAGATTTGCCCACAGAGGCGATTTGAGGCCAGATCTGGCCCTTAGGGGTTAGATCTGGCTCAGATCTTAAAAAAAAAAAATTATGAGTAAACCCTGCAACCTGCAAAACCAGTCAGATCCTGAAAATATATACACCAAAAAATTTATTAAACCCTTACAGCCCTAAAAAAATACAAATTTACAAGCTAATTTACAGATCTGAGGCCTTCATGGCCAAATATAAACCCATTTCAGCACAATTTTTAGAAATTTGAAAATTTGAAGAGAGGCACAAGTCCTAAAGACCTTGTAAAAAACACAATTCCGTAAGATATCTTTAGGAAATTAGAAACAATGGGCTTTTTCAGATTTACGAATCTGAGAGTCGGCTGGTCCAACTGAAGACTTCCCCAGACGCTCAAATCTTAAAAAGAAATTCCCTGCACACTTAGATCTGAAATTTAGACTGATAGAGATTTAAGAAAATAACATGAGCTCCTTCAGAAAAATCAAAATGTCATTTTATGAACCCAAAAAACTGCACAAGATACCTGTATGCAGATTAATCCATGAAGGCCATCAACCATAAAAATGCCAAATAAAGTAGCAAAATTTAGAGACAATATCACCACATAGATCCGGAAAATGAACACCAAAGTTTGTAACCCCAAAGTCTTTATGCTTTATTCATCAAAGAAAATTCACAAGAGCTTCCAAGACAAGTGCACGATTCTAAGATCTGATGACTCAAGACTGACAAAGACCTTTAATTTATAGGACAAAATCTCCAATGGCTAGTTCGGTTGATCCATGTCAAAATAATCTCGACCGTCGATGAGATTTGATCATCTTTTAATCTGAACTGTCGAAATTATAAATTTGGGAAAAAAACGAATTTATCATTTAAATCCATTTTAATTAACTCATAAATACTATTTTTGAGTTAATTACCCCAAAATTTTGACTTTGACTTAACCACCTAGGCCCAAGGGTCCAAAATTTCTTAAAATTGTCAATATTCCCTTGGTCAGGGGCCTTTAAAAATTCATTTTTTAAGGACCAACGAATTTTGCCTTTGAAGAATTTTATCCTCACCTAGGACCTAAAATTAATTAAATTTCTGGCTTAAGATTTTTTTATTAATTGACCAGAAAATTTAATTAATTAATTGAGAGGGGATTTTATTTATTTTTCCAACCCTCTTTACATAAGATAATACATTTAGACACATGAAGGGGAAATACCCATTCGTATAGACCCTCAAATAAATACCCAATTCTGCGACTCAAAACATGATCTAGTAGACCAAGTAGCTTGTAATAAAATAATCTAGCCAAATAGCTAAGATTATTCCCAAACTACTTTTACAAGGACTCGATAGAAAACACTAGGACTTACTTAGCATGCTGATGACAAAATCCACCCTAGCTTTGGGGTGAGGCTGGAGGGGAAAACTCTGTCGATAACTTGTGTCAAAAAGCACAAATAAATCAGTGAGACAAAAAACCTCCTAGGATAGAAATCATCACCAACATACTAGGCTTACCTAGGTTGTTACATACATTGACAGCCTTACTTAGATCATTTACATCATAAACATGCAGAATGGGTTTACATCATTTATAAAAAATGTTGTCTATTGATGAAATCTGGATGACGTGAACCTCGAACATGATAAGTCCCATTTGAAAAAATGGGGGTGTACTGCTATGGGGTCATTGACAAAGTGTGGTCAACACCTCCTTGGAGACGGGTATGTTGTTTTGTTTCAAGGAATTAACTTCCGCATTGTTTAATCTTTTTGGTCTTTCGTTTAGATCGCAACCCACTGAGGCACTGCTATGTTGATTTAGGAGTTGTTTTAAAAACTTCATTATTTCAATGACATATATGGAAGTATCAATGGTTTAGTTGGACTTGCACAAGGCAAGCTACAAGCACCAGGTGATGAGTGCAAGCAAATCCAACCTCTCCAATAGCAAGCTCCTCCAAAAACTGCACTGCTTCTCCAAGACTACACTACTGTCTGACTTCGGCCTCTGATTTACACAATGAAAACTGCTCATAAAATTCTAGGAATTTGAGAAGGTGATCCTTGACCAAAACCTAGAAAAACCCAGAACGGGTTTCCTCTAATTCTAATCTTCAAAATATGACCCTTTGTAGTTTGACCCTCTTCCAATTTCGTTTTCTGACACTGCAGGTTCTACTATCAATCACTGCTCTCCAAAATCATAGCCAGCCTCCTCAAATGGCTCTCCTATCAATCTGCCAACACCACAGCTCTAAAATCTCACCAATGCAGCTCCCACAAATGAGCCTCCTCCAATGACTGCGTAGGCCCTTTTAATCAAAATAGTTGCAACCAAAAATGGCAAAAACACAGGCTGAACCAAGATCGAGGCTCTGATACCACTGTAATATCCCCAAATGGGATATTTTCCTAAATTTTCATAAATTAATCTAAACCCCGAATTATGCCATAAAATGAACATGCATTTTTAACAGAAGATTGCATTGTAAAATAAACATACAATTTCATGCAAATCCATAACTCCATAATGCAGAAAATAACTCAGCTTTATTATAATATACTGGGGTTGCATGCTGAAATGAAAGATAGCTTAGATAACTTAAATACAACTGGGCTCAAGAAAATCTGTTGCACTGCTACACTGCGATGGCCTCCAAAACTAACTACTGCACTCTCCCTCTAGCAACAGCTACCACTAAATCCACTGAAGCACCTGTTGAAGATCTGAATGATCTTCACTCCAATATCTCTAAATCTCTGCGAAACTTTTGAATAAAGTATCCTCAAAGAGAGTTGGGTTTCCGTCCAACACTCACAAATCACCCGAGGGTTTCCATCCTGGGGCTACGGCTGAAGTAGAGAACCACGCCTCACACCTCTCATACAATAAAATGATATGATCCCAAATATATCTCTCAATGACCTCCTCCCTTTCCTTTATAGATCTTTTGGAGCCTTCTAGAGCCTTATTTTAATATTATTTTATTCATGGAGCACTTTTCCCTTTTATTAAAATATTCCTTTTTAATGCAGAAAAGCGTAAATCGGCTACCAAGCCTCCTCCGGTCACTGAAACTCGTGTCCAACAATCCCATCATGTAGGTATCCTCATCCTGATTCCAATGAGCTATTACACTAAGGTGTTCTATCATGTATTCGTTCCGGAATGCCACCTTGAGCATAATCAGCTGAGTTAAGCCCACAAATAACTCAAATTTCCAAAAGTTGCCGGAATGCACCAGAACAAAAGCCAAACTGCTCGGATGATGGAATATATCATGCGAATGCCACCCGACTGCATAGAAAATCCTCAAAACTCCTCCAAAAAGCCCCTGGGCCCACTAATGACACCAAATTGTACTTATGACCGGTCTGCTCCTAACTCTGGTAGTCCATCCTAGCCCCCCGGCATAGGCGACACCAAAAAAGGGAATATTACAGTTTCCCTGTAATACTCCTTAATTCAATTTCCTTTCCTTCCCAAAAATTTTCCAGAAAAGTTCTTGAAATCTAAAAGTTATCGAACCCAAAGATTGTAACCATTGAACTCCTAGTACCGCATCAGCACCACCCATTGGAATGGAAAGCTTTGGGCTAATCAATACATATTCCCCCATGGTTAGCTTGATATTATGGCACTTTCCAGAGAAATTTATAGTTCCTCTATTTGATACCATCACTTGACACTCTGGTGCGGGATATAGGAAGCAATTCAATTCCTTGTAAATATTAATGAATTAAATTATGGGTACGACCCGAATCAATCAACACTATTACCTTTTTCTTCTTGATATGCCCTTCTATCTTGAGAGTTTGAGGAGGAGTAATTCCTGCCAATGCATTACAAGATATGGTCGGATTCATATCTTCTTTCTGTAAGTCCAATTCCTGGTGTATATCCTCTTCTTTTGAAGTTTCTTGTTCCTTTTCTTCCTCCTCTTCATAATATATGTAAAATAATTTCTTCTCAGCACACCTATGACCTTTAGTGTATTTGCTATCACAATTGTAACAAAGCCATTTTTCTCTTTTTTCTTCCAACATATGTGGTGTCAACCTTGTAGGTTGTGGAAGGCTAGAAGTAGCAACACTTCCATCTTTATAGTTGTGAGTGGCAGGCTTCCTTGTTTCCATAATTTTGCTTTCAATTTTTCTTGCCAACCTGAATGCCTTCTCCAATGTAGCAGGTTCCCAAAAGCGAACCTCATGTTGGATGTTATCCTTTAAAGTCCCTAGGAAGATATCAATCCCATGTTCCTCTGGAATATCTTTTACCCTTATATTCAATTTTTGGAAGTCCTCAATGTGCTCCATGATGGAACCCTTTTGTTTGAGATTTATCAATTGGATAAAGAAGGTGTTGCTCTTTGTATCCTCATAATGTGCTACCATTTCCTCTGTAAAAATTGACCAAGTGACAAGTGGTTTACGAGAACAAAGCCATCGATACCATACAAACTGATTTTGTTCTAAATATAAAGTTGCAATGCGTACCTTTTGTGTGGTTTTCACATTATGGAGTTCAAAATATTGCTCATTTGTAATATCCATGTTATTGTCCTCTAGTCTCGAAGACAAATCCTCAGTATCCGTTGAAGTAGTTGTCTACTGCTTTCTCTTATTTTTTATCTCCTTCCAATTTAGACATTGGCTGACTTTGTGACATTGTTAACCGCAACCATCGCACTTGATTTTACTCAAGTCCTTTATCTTATTATCTCCCTTGGACCCTTTATTCAATCCCTTCTTGGCCTTGGCATTTTCTGCTAGGGACATGTTCTCGTCATCTTCATGCTTTTGAGTTTTGCCACTGTTGCTACCATTGACAAGGCCCAATCTAAGCTCTTCCTGAGTGAAACCACTCCATATGAAATCCCAACCTGGTAATTTATCTTGTCCATTGATCACTTGGACGAATACATCCCACTGCTTTAAGAATCCTTTCAATGTAGTCCTCACGAGAACATCATCATTTGGTTTATCACCAATAATCGTTAACTCATCTATTACTGATCTAATTCTGGTGAGATAATTCACAACGCTTTCCCCTTTGTTCATCTTTGTGTTTCTCAGCTTTTCTATAAGTATCAACTTCCTATTGGTGGTAGCATTCTAGTGCAAGTTCATAACTACATCTCACATCTTCTTCCCTATGTCTAACTTTGTGATATGAGGAACTATATGGTCCTTGACTCCATCAAGGATAATCCTCGTAGCTTTGGCTTCCTCCTTCCTATATGTTAAAAGCTACTAAATATTCGTAGTAATGACTATTACATTGGTTGCAAACTCCTTGAGACCATTCTCTTCCAACAAAAAGATAATTTGGCTTTCCAGATGCCAAAATTAAAGGCTCCATCTAACCTGTCCCGATCTCTCAAACAAACCCCTGCTCTTTAGATTTTCTCTGATACCATGTGAAATTTCCTTAATTTCAGCAACTAGAAATTATTCTTCTATCTTATGCAGATTATTTGTCTTCAAAAATTAATTACGAAAAATAATGAATAAAATCACTACTGCAATTTTTACAAATAATAATAGGAACTTAGAAAATAATCCACGCAGAAAATTTAGACACCGATATTTTTCGACAATAGTCCGTGGAAAAACCCTAGTGCGGGGAAAAAAATTCTACAGATGAGGGTTTATATTATTAATCTTCAACAAAAATTGAGAATTACAATATGCTTGCCTCTTACTGGTAAATCTCTAACAAATTATATTCTCTTGGCCAAATCAACATGGAAACCACAAGGTCTCCCTCTGTAGAAAATCTCGGTCACTCTGTGTAACTCACACTGGCCACCCGCAACTCACACAGGCTACTCGCAACTCGCACTGGCCACCCGCAACTCACACAGGCTACTCGCAACTCGCACAGGCTACTCGCAACTCGCACTGGTTGCTTCAATAACACACATTACCTCTAAGAAAATGATTCACAAGCAAATCTTCCTCTAGCAACTGATCTGACCAACTCACACTCCCTTCGAGAAAATGATTTGGTAACTAGAAACTAAATTGAGCCCCTCTGTCACATGCACTAAAAAACTAGCTACTCGCACTACCATATTCAGCCTTTCTTCTGCTAATGAATTTGAACTCCTTCCTCAATCTTCTCTGTTGAAACATCATTGTTGTTGTCCTCCACTGTGCCCTTGCTATCACTGCAATTCGTTGTCACCGAGTGATCTCCAAATCCCCATTGATTTGCTCTTATAATCTTTCGTTGAGCAACCAACGACCACGATTTAATCCCAATCAATGCCTAAGATCATCTTGAACCCTTCTCATGAATTTTCTACAAGTCACTAGAGGAAAAACGATTTGTCTCAATTAATCTAATTTAATTAACCACTTTTCCTAGGTTATACTTACGAAAACAATAATAATTGGTTAATTAATCTAATTAGGACATTTCCCTTAGAAACGCTTTTTAGGTCTTGGAGATAATTATTCTCTTGTGTTCCTTAGCCTCATAGACACAAATAGAGACTAGAACACCTATCCAAGCTACCAAAAATTAACAAAAACCTTGTGAATCTCCCACTAGCAATTTTTCTAAGTAAATAATTTTTTGCAAAATTTTGGTATTTTGACTTGATGGACTTAGGAAAAGTGAATTTGGAGGACCCCACTTTGGAATCTTGATTAAATAAGGCTCAACCATAGGAAAAAAGAGGCAAATCGAATTCCAAGTGGAACGTGGGGGCCACTCCAAGAGGGAATACGTAGCCCTTGGAGAAATTCACACTTGTTGGAGAGAAAGGGAAGAAGGGGGGAAAGAATTGTCAGTCCCACATGGAGACAGGAGCCCAAGGATAAATAGGAGGACCATACATCATTTTGGGACTTGCGCTAAACTAATAAATGAGCCCCTTGTACGCTGGAGTTGTTTAGTCCTGTCTACTCGTGCTGTTGAGCACACTAGATTTTAGAGGGGAAATCTCACCTCCTTCTTTGGTGGATTTCAAGTGCTACCCTAGGGGAGTCACTTGTTGCATTTTTGGAGCTGATACAGAGTATTTTCTGGTGGGTTCGAACTTCTTTGGTAGAAGACAGGGCACAGTTAGGGAGCACACATTTGTGGGAGAAATTTCTCCATGTCATGCCAGCTTTTGGGTATTCCGAGGAGTTATTATCTTGATATTTTTCAGAGGTTTGGAGTCTTTTGAAGGGCTAGAGATGTGGGAGATTGGATCATTGTTTATCTAGATTTTGAGCAGTGCGTAGAGGGTCTATGGTTTGGCTTGCGCAAGGGGTCAAAGACTGGAGAATTGTCGAGGAGGATTGCCAATAATTTGGGGTTTGGCTGAGGAGATTTTACAAGGAAATAGTTGTGGAATTTTTTGGGAGTTTGGGAGGTTGTTTGAGGGTATTCATTCCTAGGGTGCGATTTCCTGGCTGAAGTAGGGAGTGGGAATTGTTAGGGGCTTCCAGGTCAGCTGGAACTAGCCTAATTCCTTGTTGGGTTTTTTTGAGCTGGTGGAGTAGAGGACGTGGCTAATTTCTTAAAATTTTTGGAGAAGTTTGGAGGGCTAAATCAGCAGATCCTCCTTATCAGTAGCATCGGATTTTCTGGGTAGGCACAGATTTTGGAGAAAATCCACTTCCGACACTTGGGCACTATCATTTCATACCTGGGATATTGTTTTTCTTGTTGTAGCAAGCCCAGGTGCACCTATTCCATACATATTTGTTCCCATAGTTTTAAAAACCGGTTAGACTGACTAGTTCACTAGCTAAACTAGCCGAACCGGGCAAAAAACTCTATCAGAGGGGCAACTTCACTAGTTTTTCACAAAAAATATGCCTAACCGACCGATTTATGACAGAACTGGCCGGTTTATAAACCAGTTGGTTTTGTCATAAACATGTCGGTTTATTGCCGTGTTGGACGCGGACCCACTGGGAGGGGATTTTTGCGGCTTCTAAGGTGGTTTGGAGGGAAACTAATGGTTTCTAACCTCTAAAAACACTCCCATACAAGCCAATAAAAGTAGGTCTCCCCTCTCATTTGTCTCACACATCTCATTTGGATATTTTGTGAGTTTCATTGGGAACTTGGAGAGTATTGAGTTTTTGCCGGAGTAGTCATCTTGGAGGCTTGGAGTTGGACTTGGAGCTATTTTGGTGATAGTTTGGAGTTGATAATAGAATTGGCATCTTCAAGAGGAGGATAAGGAAGCTAGTTTGCATTTCTAGGTAAAGATTTTCACTTGAAAAAATCCATATTTCACTGTTGCCCATGTATTTAAATTTTTATGTGTTTTATGCTACATTTTTATCAAATCTCTAGTTCTTTGCTATCAAATTTTGTAGGCTAAATATGCCCTTTTTTTCCCAAATTTATCTTAGGTTTTCCACTTTTCTTAGCTGCAATTTTTTTTTAATGGCAGATTTCTTTACAAATTTCAAATATTTCTAGCCATCATGCCTCCAAAAGCCAAGGACAGTGCATGGGCTCATTGTGATGTGATTAATGGAAAATTTATATGCAAATTTTGCAATAAATCTATTGGAGGTGAGGGTATTCTTAGGTTGAAACAACACTCAGCTGGGATAAGAGGCCAAGTAAATCCATGTGATCCACCAAATAGGTCCTGTTAGGGAACAATACCTTGCCAATTTTGAGAAGTTTGAGGAGAATAAGGCTAGGAAAAGGCTATCCAAAAATAAATTGCAAGGAATAAGGAAATTTTACAAGCCATGAGAGAGAGTGGGTATGGTGATTTTGAGATACAAGACTCCTCTTCTATGCCCTCCACCAATGACCCGTTTCACTATGTTCCTCCTACTCTTGGGTCTTATCATCAATGCTAAAAATCTAAACGAACAAAGAGGCCGAACATATAGATTTATTTCTCATCCTATACCACCATTGCCTCTGCTAATTCCACTTCCTCCCATCCAAGTCGTCAACCCACTTTGGATGAACATTTGAAAAAAAAAATGCAGAGAATATTCTTTTAAATACATTGCTAGATGGTGGTATGACATAGATATCCCATTTAATGCCACTCGCTTACCTTATTACCAATCTATCTAGGACCCTGTTATAGCTATAGGAAAGGGCTTCAAAGGCCCTACTATGCATGACTTGAGGGGAGATCTTTTGCAAAAAGATATTTCTTCCATTGATGAGTATTTGGCTGAGTATAAAGAGTCATGGCTCAAAACAGAGTGTTTAATCATGTCAGATGGATGGATCGATGGAAAGATATGCACTATCATTAATTTCCTTGTTTCTTGCCCTCAAGGAAAAATGTTTTTGAGATCAATTGATGCATATGATAAGGTGAAGGATGCAACCCTTCTATTTGAGCTTTTGGATGACATTATTAAGGAAGTGGGCGAGTAGAATGTTGTGCAAGTCATCATAAAAAATGCCTCAAACTATGTTCTAGCTGGAAAGATGCTTGAGTCCAAATATAAGACCATATTTTGGAATCCATGTGCTGAACATTGCATAGACGTCATGCTTGAGGACATAGGAAAAGTGGAGCGGGTAAAAAGACTGAAGAGCATGCCAAGTGCATTAAAAAATACATCTACAACCAATCATGGGTATTAAGCCTCAAGAGGAAAAACAATGGGGGAAAATAGCTTGTTAGGCCTGCAATTACGAGATTTGCAACTCACTTCCTCACGTTGCAATATCTCAATTCTCAATAAAAAAACTTGCAAAAAATATTTTCTTCTGATGATTTGACTTCATCTCGATGGGATCTTAGACAAGATGGAAAAGACACCAAAAAGAAAGTTTTTGATAATTATTTTTGGAAAAGTTTTGCAGAGGTTGTGAAAATTATCGAGGCCCTTGTTAAGGTGCTACGGATGGTGTATGGGGAAAAAATGTCCATGCGATACATTTAGGAGGCTATGGATCCGGCAAAGGAGAAGATACGAGAAACTTACAAGGATAAGTTAGTTAAATATGGGCGTATATGGGAGATCATTGATAAAAAATGGAACAATCAACTCTGTCATCCTATAAATGCAACTAGGTATTTTTTGAACCCAAAGTATCATTATAAACGTCGGCTATGAGATCAGCAGGTTGGGGAGCTCAGAGATGGATTCTATGATTGCTTGGAGCGCGTGGTCACTAACCATGCAAACCAGTTAGAAATACATAGACAACTTACTCTTTTTAGTATGGCAACGGGTATCTTTGGCAAAAACTTGACAAATATGGCAAGAGATGTGGATCAACCAGGTAAGTAATTCCAATTTTTTTATTTTATTTTAAAGTTCAAATGTTTACAAATTTACAATTCAAATTGTCTATAAATACTTGTAAATAAGTAATGAAATGACCTAAGTTACTAATTAATGTATTTTTCGTTGTAGCACATTGGTGGGAGTCATTTGGCGACCAATGTCCTCAATTTCAAAAGTTTACAGTTAGATTCCTCAACCAAACTTGTAGTGCTTCAAGATGTGAGCACAATTGATATATTTTTAACACATATATACGAAGAAGAGAAACCTTTTGGAACAAAAATAGTTAAATGATCTTGTATTCGTGCAATACAACCTTGGATTAAGGTGCAACCAAATGATGAACAGAAGACCTGATCTAGATCCCATTGTGTTGGACGATATTGATCCAACATCAGAATGGGTGGAGACCGAAGATCTTTAATTTTATGTTGATTTTGATGTTGACATGGCGGTAGGGGGGATGAAGCAGATTTGGTATCGGCAGCGCCATTAAAACTAGAATTAGTAGCCGCATCAAGCAAAGACAAACAACCATTGGAAGGCACTAGTCGTTCAACTCGACCAATGCGTGCTTCCGTTAGGTCCAGTTCTATTGTTATTGCTGGCAATGCTAATAATGAGGTTGCATATAAGGTTGAGGCATCCTCAGACTATGATTCAGATGATGTTTATATACCTGTAAGTGTCAGTCTTTTCATCCTGTAACCAATGATCAAATATTCTCTTACAAGGTTTTCTCATGGTGTCAAGTCAAATTTTTTTCATTTCAAAGAGTCTTCAAATAAAAATTTGGTCATTGGCTAGTGTGTCTAGGGTTATTTCCACTCTCTCAAGAATTTCACTGCCGCTCACTTACATCACTCAACTGAGTGTACCATCATTCAAAGACTATCATCATCATTTTAGTCGTCACCATCATGATTTCATTCAATTTAATGTCTCCATTAGGTCATTAGGGTTTCAAGGTCACGAAAACTACCCCAAAATCCCCTGTTTTCCCAAGAGCAAACCCTAAATTTTCCTCCTAGTAAGATAGGATTTTTCCATGGAAGAAGAGACCACATACAATGAAAAGAAGAAATAAAATAATGGAGGAAATGCCTCAAGAGTTGAGCCATCTAACATCAAAGATATCAATGCCTCACAAACTCATCAAGAGGTCATTTACTGCACATAGGAACAATTATGCTTCAAAGTATTTTTCTGACCAAATGGAGATGAATTTAACAAAAATGAAGGACGTTTTTGTCAAAAATAGAACAAGGAACAAAAAACCTCCTTCACTTTATATACATGTGTTATGATTTGGGACAAATTCCCAAAATATTGTTGCTACAGGAGAGTTGCTATACTTCTGGAGTACTCTTCGGAAAATGCATTTTCTCTGTCATAGAGTGTTCAAATGACCTGCTTGATGAGTCAAATGATAACCAGACATAAAGAGCTTTCCAATGAGCTATCATGAGTGCAATTTCGATTTCAGGAATGCCTCCAAAAGCGGCCTGCAACTTGGCGCTGCACTTTTCCTTCACACGCTGTGCTTTTCCTTCTAGCACTGCGTTTTTTGCAGAGGAGCTAAGCTTCTAAAGGGTTGCAGAAGGTATCCAAGATCAGCACAAGCTTCTAAAGGGTTGCAGAAGGTAGCCAAGATCAGCACAAGCTTTCACAAGGGTAAAAAAAGTAAGTTGAGCCACTTCACACCCTCTTTCACTCAGTGTCTTCATTCCTATGGTGGCAAATTTGTCAATTTCTTCCTACGCTACGCTTTTCTTGAAGACTATGTTTTTTCTTTAATTTGCAAATCCTAGAATACCTCTCCTGCCATACCCTAACCTCCTACACACCCAAATACATCCCTAAAACCCTAAGCCCCTCTCACTTTCATTCCCTAAGACCTATCCCCAAACCCTATCCCCACTTGTTGCGTTTTTTGGGCAGCCAAGAGTATAGGCCTGTGTAAAAATTCCCTAGACCTATTACCTCATCCTTTTAATCTCCCTCCACTTCCCTAAGGTCCTAACATCCCTCCTCACCTCTTAAATTTTTCCTACACTTATCCCTACTTCCTAACCCCATTATACCATTCCTTTTTCCCTTCCTAGGGTTTGCTATTATAGTCCACTATGGAGGAGGAGAAGAAAACTTATAACAAGGGTGGGAAAGTGTCAAGATATGAACCATCAGATACTCGGGATTTGTTGTCATCACCACTTGCAGTCAAGTGTTTTCAGCATGTTGGATGCTATGGAATTGAGCCTTGAACACTAGTGTACTTTGTGATTTTGGCAGGAACTAATAGATAGAGTTTGCAGCTATTGTGGTGGGATTCATGTGGTATGTGATTTAGCAGTGTTTCTTCTTTTTTCATCATATGTTTGAATGTATTGTACCTTCCATTTCCATTTCTATGTCTTATGTTATTGATTTCTAAGTTTGCAGAATTCATTGATTCAATGCTCTGTTTTGGAGAAGCTCTCACACTTATGTTCATTTTCTTCTGATATAAACGAATTCGTGATATTCATGCTCGTTTTGAAACCCTATCAATTTACCATGTTCACCAAGATACCTTTAAATTTCTAAAGTGTGTGCCTACGTTGCCCCATTACATCTCTGCAAATCTGATTTTCAGAGACCTGACCTAGTTTTTCCTAGACCTAATTCACCATCCAGCACAAACCTTCAAAATAAAATCAAACCCTAGTCTACATACCTAGCCTAATATCTTTCATGATCCAGTCAAATTGGCTACGAACTCATTGGGAGAGCCCTCTCAGCCTAGTAGGGCTAGCTACTAGGTCAAAGTGGTCTGTGGTTACCTTTGCTGGTCTCCTTCTCAGCCTTCGTAGATCTGGTGGAGTGCTAACATCTTGGCGCCGTTGTCGGGGATCGAAGTGACAGATCTTCCCTGGGAAAGAATGACAAATATTAGATCTAATTGTTGATGGTGAACAACGATCAGGCACAAGAAGGCTGTGTATCATTGTTAATTTTGGACAACTAGGTCCAAACTCCATGTTGTGATGCTCAGATGAAGATGCCAATATTTTTATTGGATTCCTATTTCGGAGAGGTGCAAGATCGATCTAAAGATCATCTTGATCCAATGAGCAGAACATTTATTTTGAATTTATTCAAAATATGTCCAGGTCGGCCTGAAGGTTTTGTGCCCCAACAGTTGTGTCACACACCCTCATTGATGGATATATATTGGTCAACGTTGGAGGACATTTTCACTCATCTCATCCTCACACATTTCTCTCTCCTGATCTGATTGGTTCGATCACCTTGGAGGCTCTTCTCTTCACACGTGGGAAATTTCAGCAAGCAACAATTTTCTGTTTTCGACCTAGGGTTTCTGCAGCAACGTTGACCAGCATTGACTTTGGTCAACGCAAGGTCAAACAGACCCAAAACTCTCCCAAAATTTCGATTTTACAAATCCGCATTTTTTGGGACTATTCCCAAGGCTGAACATTGACTTTGACTTGGTTGCATTGACCTAGCTACTGGTGCTGTTTGCGTTGACCGTTGATTGACAACGTTGACTTTTGGGTTGATTGTTTTGGCTATCCTAGAGGGTTATGTGACACTTTTGGTTGGCTGACCATATTGAGACTTTGCTGGTTGAAGCATCCCGTTGACTACCGTAGCGTACCAACACACTTATATATTTTTGTCTTGTCTTTTGTCGATCTACTGGTATATTCTATCAGCATTTTACTTTATTGTTTATGTGATTGCTGACTGATATTGGGATAAAAAGTAAAGTTGCATCAAGCATAGAACATCTACAAAAATTTACATGGTATCGGAGCTGAGGTGAAGACAAAGCGCTAGTTTGTAGAAATCACCGAAGAAGAGCATGGGTTCCTCTAACTACAATGGCTTTAAGGCTGATGACAAACTGACTAGGAAGGATGACTTCCATGCCTAGGAGATGACATTGGATCTTAATTTGGAAGACCAAGATGTCATGGACTATGTGCAGGGTAAAATCCAAGAGCCTCCATCCATTGCAACTGCTGCTGCAAAAACAAAGTACAAGAAGGGGGAAATCAAAGCAAAGATGATGATCAGAGACTCAATTCATAAGAGTCTGGTTGCTTACATCTCTGAGCTAGGCACATCCAAGGAGATGTATGATAAGTTGGTCAACATGTTCAAGGCCAACAATGTGAATCAAGTCCTATTCTTCAAGAACCAATCAAAGAATCTGAAGAAAGGCAGGGATGAGACTGTTCAATCATATTTTCTGAAGCTGACCGAGCTCAGGAACAATCTGCTGGCTATTGGGGAGACAATAGCTGATCAAGAGATGGTTCTCACCGCACTTGGAGGTCTCTCATCTGAATGGCATGTATTCAACACTACCATTCTCAATAACAATGTGATACCTGATTTTGACGAAGTACTATCAAGATGCGTACAAGAAGAGACAAGGATGAAGGAATATGAAAATGAAGGAAATGCTGCCTTCGCTGCTCATACTAAGAAGAAGAACTCTGGTGGTCCAAGGAACAAAGGAAGATTAGGGGCCCAAGGAAAGAAGGGCAAGTGTTACACTTGTCACAAGCTAGGTCACTATGCTAGAGAATGCCCTTTCAAGAAGGATTCTCCCGATGATGATGACAACAACAACAACCGAAGGAATGGAAATCAAAGGAACAATAGGTTCAAAGGGAAGAGGAAGGCTCCCTCTGGCAGAAATGGTCAACCTTTCAAAAGGGCGAGAAATTCCAGGTATGAGGAATCAAATGTTGTTGATAAAAGAAATGAATTCATTCTTGTATCTGCCCTCTCTGCTGCATCTCCACCCAACACTATGGATGTCTGGTTGATAGATAGTGGTGCCTCAAGGCACATCACTAAGTTCAAGGAAGCACTTTCTGATATGGTTGAGAAGGATACTAATCTGGAAATTATCCTTGAAGATAATTCCACATATCCCGTGAAAGGGATAGGGACTGTGACCCTCCACTTGTCTCAAGGTCAAGTCTTCCGCTTGCAAGATCTACTCTATGTACCTGATTTGAAGAATAACCTTGTGTCTATTTCATCCATGGAAGACAAAGGTTTCAATGTGGCATTCATGGATGGGAAGGTGCGTATCTAGAAGAAGAGATTCAAGGAAGCTGTCACGATTGAGTTTAGAGTTGATACACTCTACCAGGTTGGAGGAAGTCCACTGGGAGTGATGACATGTGATACTATCCGACAGATAGAACTATGGCATCGAAGGTTTGGACACCTTCATTACAAATCCCTTCCCGAAGCAAGGAAGGTGGTCAGGGGGATGCCTGAGTTCACAAATAATCATGAAGGTGTATGTCAGTGTTGTGCCGAAGGAAAGCATACAAGGAGACCTTTCCCCTCAAGTGTCATAGAGACATCTGATGTCTTGCAATTGATACATTCTGATTTGTCTGCGATGCTGCCTGTGACATCCTTGAGAGGATGTTCTTATTATATGACATTCATAGATTACTTCTCTCGCAAAACCTGGATATACTTCTTGAAAAAGAAGGATGAGGCTTTCATGTGGTTATGTACCTTCAAAGCCTTGGTAGAAAATCTGATAGGGAAGAAGATCAAGATTTTGACGACCGATAATGGCACTGAATATGAGACGGTTGAGTTCAAGAACTTTTGCAGAGAAGCTGACATCAAGAGGGAGACCACAACTGTCTATACTCCTGAGAAGAATGGCGTTGCTGAACGAAAGAACAGGACCATTGTGGAAGTTGCTCGCGCCATGCTATGTGACCAAGGTCTACCAAAGTTTTTGTGGGGAGAAGCTGTGAACACTGCTGTGTACATACAAAATCGATGCCCGCATTCTGCTCTGGACTCCAAAACTCCCAAAGAGGTTTTCTCTGGTAAGAAACCTGAAGTCTCACATTTTAGAGTTTTTGGATGTCCTGTTTATTTTCATGTGCCGAAATAGAAGAGGAGCAATTTGGATGCTTTTGGGAAGAAGGGAATGTTTGTGGGCTACAATGAAACTTCGAAGGCCTATAGAGTCTATGTTCCTGGTCAAAGGGAAGTGGAGATATGCCATGACGTCACCTTTGACAAATATGCTTCCCTGAGGAAAGTAGTCAATATTCCGAGATCTGAGGAAGATCATGAGGCGAGGCCTGGAAATCAAGAAGAACTGAAGGATGAGACGATGCCCAATGTTGAAGGACCGATGGACCTGATTGATCCACCTCCTTCGATGAGGAAGAGACCATCATGGCTTAGGGACACTCTCGAGGATGCCGAGGGACATATGGCCTCAAGTGGGACATTCCGTGAAAGCAAGAAGCCGAATAGATACCAAGGGTATCTAGAAATCATGAGTACTATTGTACAATCTGAGCTTGGATCTTTTGCGGAAGCTGTAAAGCATCAAGTCTGGAAGGATGCTATGCACAAAGAGTATGAGTCCATAATGAAGAACAATGGCTTGGATGCGGTTCCAAGACCGGAGGACAGAGCAGTTGTCACCTCGAAATGGCTCTACAAGATCAAGCATGGATCTCATGGAAGTGCTTAAAATTTCAAGGCAAGATTCGTTGCCCATGGCTTCTCTCAAAAAGAAGGTGTAGACTATGATGATATATTTGCACGTGTGGCCCGATATACTAGCATCCGATCTATCATAGCCCTTGCTGCTGTAGAAATTTCTGAATCTTATACTTTATATGCATAAATTATTACTGTTAACCCGGTTAACCTCCTCCTACTTATGCAAGTTATTAACTAAATAAATTCAAGTTAAAATCGAAGCAAAACACATAACAAATCTCTACCAATCCATATCTAGAATAAGCACATGCACACATTGACAACGTGACACAGTTATTTCTAGACAAATAGTCCCCGAAAAAACCCAATGCTGGAAAATCGGTCTCTGGCTGCTAGAGAGTCTTATTATTAAGAATATTTCTGAATACACAAATCTGGGTTCTAGATCTGGAAAACTCGACAGAGATTACACTAGATCTACAACTCACTAGCTGATCTAGGGCCAAAATAATGACTGATCCACACCCTCAAACGGGATTTACAGAACTCGGCCAAGATTAGGGCTAGAAACCCCAACGCTGCCCCGGAAAGGCTCTGTGTCAGCCTTGGAAGTCCTCCAAACCCTCAGCGCTGCTCCAGAAGGGACTGCGTTACCCCAGACTGGGCGACTCAGTCACTACGCTACCCCTGAAGGGTCTCTGCATAACCCCAGAGGGTTTCCTGCTGAAAATCACGCTGTCCTTGGAGAGACTACACTATCCTTGCTGCTGATGTTGCCTTCCTCTGCGTTGTCCTTGAGCTGATCTCTGCCTCTTGTGTATTTTAGACCCCGGGATCAGATCATCCCCTTGGTCCAAATTCCCCTCTCTGCATCTGAAACACTTCTGAGAATTCTTAGCAAACCCACCCAAGAATCTCAGCTTAGCTTCAGTGTTCTGCCTCTGTGTGTCTTTACAAATGACCCCAAACCTTTCCTTTATACTTTTCTTGTTAACAAATCAACGACCATGATTAGATCTTGAATCAATGTCTAATATTAATATAAAGCTTGATCCGTGTGACTCAAGACAATTTCATCACATGTTTAATTAAATTCACTTTAATTATTTGAGTTCTCTAAGTTTTAACTTAGGAAATACATTAAAATAATTAATTAATTTAATATCTCCTAAACCAGATGAAATTTCCCAAATCCATTTATGGGTCTTGTAGATTAGGTGAACTCTAGTCCTTCCTCAAAATTTGGGATCTAGAGCACAATTGATGCTACCCCAAATACACAAAATCTCAACACTCCCTCTTAGCATCAAGGGGGTTCTCTAGCAATACATCACATTATGCATTACATGATTTTGGGCACTGAATCTGTGCTGTTGATGCTTGGTTTGTTGCCACTCAACTCTACACTGTTGCTGCCATTCTGTATTGTTGCCCATGACTCTGCCACTTCCACTGCAATCTCTGTACTGCAACTCCCTCTCAATATGCTGCATCTGTGCTGCTCATAGTACTGCCACTGCTAATCTGTTGTACTGCAACTTCAGTTGTTGAGAGAAACAACTAAATCTCCTACCCAATCTTTGACAAACAAGTTTGATGGACTGCATCCTCATCACTAAAGCTCCATAGGCTACAGATCTGTACTAGCATATAAAGAACGATGCACATCTATAGATCTTCCTATGTAATCGGACTCCCTCTGCACTACTGAAGTCACAACAGCTCCTTTTGTTGAAATCTATCACGATGTTGCCGCACTACGTTGTCCCTCTGAAGCTTTTTGCGCTGCTGCAGCTCTGCACTGCATAAGCAACACTGCACTGCGCTGCTGAAGTCACATCAACCTCTGCGCTGCTTCTGCTTCTACGCTGTTGCTTCTTGCTCTGCACTGCTCCTCCCAACCTTCAGATCTGCCTCTGACTTTGCCTCATCTATGATCTAAGCACCCACAGCTTCACTTGTCCCACTACTGTCTTAAGGCTATCGTAGCTCGCATGTGATCCAAGAGATGAGCTGCTCAAGGATCTCGCCTCTCTTCCACGTAGCTCCTCTACATGTCCATGTCACCCCACCTCCGTGGTTCAAGAGCACTCATGGCTGCATCATCTCCTGGCCCATCATCTGCCACAGCTGCTTTGGAAGAAGATGCTTCCTTGTCCCTTTTCTTCTCTGGACAATGGCTGGCAAAATGTCCCATTTCACCACACTGAAAACACTTGATCTTTGAAATATCCTTCTTCTTCTTTGGCTGCTTCTTTGATGCCAAGGTTGCATCTTCCTCATATTCCTTCTTCACTTTGCTCAATCCTGGGTTGTGCCGCCTCTTGGTGAATCTGCAGAGTTCTTATTGACGCAGAATTGACCACAAGTTGTCCCAATCTGGTAGGTCTGCTCTACCCAAGATACTTTGGACAAAGGTTTCCCACTCATCTGTGACTACATTGAGGGCAGTCCTGACTATCACAACATCATCCACCATTGCACCCGTTGCAGTCAGCTAATCTCTGATTGACTGCAGCCTAAAGAGGAAGTGCTCAATGTATTCTCCCTTGGTCATCATGAATGACGTCATTTGGGTCTCCAACAACATTTTTCTTTGGACAAACTTTCCCTCATACAGAGAATTCAAGGCCTTCCACATCTCATTAGCTATCTTCTTCTCAACTATGTGTGGTACAATATGGTCCTTGATACTATCCATAATCAGCCACTTGGCATGTCCAGCAGATTCCTTATGCTTACTAAGGAGATCCGCATCTGTCGATGGGGCCAGAGTCTGCTTTGCATGGTCTCTTAGATTGTAAGCCTCAAGGACAACCAGGATCCTTGCCATCCAAACCGAAAATTTTGAGAGGCTATCTAGCCTATCTTGATCAGGCAGTCCATGAGGAGCCATCTGCTCAGAATGTGTCGGAACTTCCTTTTCTCTTTGCTAGAGAAATGGATCTAAGGCCCTTGATGAAACAAGTGCCTTTTGCTCCCTCTGACACTTGATTTCCCTTCTTGGAAATCTACCAAATCAACTATGATTCAACTTCTTCTTTGATCCTCTGATCAAATTCTAAGTTTCCTTTGGCAAGAAACTTCCTGAGAAGCTGATCTCCTCCCAATCTTTGTCACTTGTGCTAAGGCTAAAAATTTAAAGACTTCGAAATTTTAACCCCACCAACTCTTCTGAATTTCTGCAGTTTTTCTGCAGTATTTTCTGGGTCTAACAGATTCAGAACTGAATCACACTCGATGGCTTCAGACTAAACCAGCGCTGTTTCTGAGCTGCCTCTACGCAGTAATTGCGTGGTTGCTAGGACACAGCGTTGGACAGCGTCGGACAGCGTCACCCTTCCCTCTGCGTGAATCTGCTCCTAAAAATTGCGTTGTCCCTTCAGATCTGCATTTTTGCTGCTTTTCCAGCTGCTTTCTGAAGCTAGATCCTTCAGATTCTCCTGCTAGTGACCCTCCTAGATCTGCAATTCCTCTGATACCATGTAGAAATTTCTGAATCTTATACTTTATGCATAAATTATTACTGTTAACCCAGTTATGCTCCTCCAACTTATGCAAGTTATTAACCGAATAAATTCAAGTTAAAATCGAAGCAAAACACATAACAAATCTCTACCAATCCAGATCTAGAATAAGCACATGCACATATTGACAAAGTGACACAGTTATTTCTAGACAAACAGTCCCCGGAAAAAACCAATGCGGGAAAACCTGTCTCTGGCTGCTGGAGGGTCTTATTATTAAGAATATTTCTAAATACACAAATCTGGGTTCCAGATCTGGAAAACCCGACAGAGATTACACTAGATCTACAGCTCACTGGCTGATCTAGGACCAAAATAATGATTGATCCACACCCTCAAACGGGATTTATAGAACTCAGCCAAGATTAGGGCCTAGAAACCCCAACGCTCCCCTTGAAAGGCTCTGTGTCAGCCTCTGAAGCCCCTGAAAGCCTCTGTGTCAGCCTTGGAAGTCCTCCAAACCCTCAGCGCTACTCCGGAAGGGACTGCGTTACCCCAGACTGGGTGACGCAGTCACTACGCTGTCCTTGAAGGGTCTCTACGTAACCCCTGAGGGTTTCTTGCTGAAAATCATGCTGTCCTTGGAGAGACTGCGTTGTCCTTGCTATTGCTGCTGCTGCCTTCCTCTGCGCTGTCCTTGAGCTGATCTCTGCCTCTTGTGTATTTTAGACCACCGGATCAGATCATCCCCTTGGTCTAAATTCCCCTCTCTGCAGCTGAAACACTTCTGAGAATTCTTAGCAAACCTGCCCTAGAATCTAATATTAGCTTCAGTGCTCTGCCTTTGTGTGTCTTTACAAATGACCCCAAGCCTTTCCTTTATACTTTTCTCATTGACAAATCAACAGCCATGATCAAATCTTGAATCAATGGCTAAGATTAAAAGAAAGCTTGATCCGTGTGACTTCAGACAATTTCATCACATGTTTAATTAAATTCACTTTAATTATTTAAGTTTCCTAAGTTTTAACTTAGGAAATACATTAAAATAATTAATTAATTTAATATCTCCTAAACCAGATGAAATTTCCCAAATCCATTTCTGGGTCTTATAGATCAGGTGAACTCTAGTCCTTTCTCAAAATTTGGGATCTAGAGCACAACTGATGCTACCCCAAATACACAAAATCTCAATAGCTGCTACGCAAGGACGGAGTCTTCATCAGATAGATGTGAAGACTGCATTTCTGCATGGTGTGATAAAGGAAGAGGTGTATGTGGAGCAACCTCTGGGGTTTGAAGTCCAGGATCGGGACACCCATGTATGCAGGTTGAAGAAAGCCCTCTATGGGTTGAAGCAAGCACCCAGAGCTTGGTATGAGAGGATAGATAGCTACCTGATGAAGCTGGGCTTCACTCGTAGTAATGATGATCCAAACCTTTACTTCAAGGTTGATAGAGAAAAGCCTCTCATTCTGGTGTTGCATGTGGATGACCTCTTCCTGACAGGTGTTGACCCTCTCATTCATCAGTGCAAGAGGGAGCTCGCTGCTGAGTTCGAGATGAAGGACCTAGGACTGATGCATTACTTCCTAGGCTTGTAGGTCTGGTAGAGACCTCACGAGATTTTCCTTTTTCAAGGAAAATACATTGTGAAGCTGTTGGAAATATTTGGTATGGACTGTAAGTCCGTGTCGACACCAATGGAGCTCAAATTTTAGAATTTGAGTGGCAGCACTGCTGGGCCCGTGCTAGCAAATCCTAATGAGTATCGTCAACTCGCAGGGGCCCTAATGTTCTTAGTGAACACCCGTCCGGATGTATGTTTTGCAGTGAAAAATTTGAGTCAACATATGGTTGAGCCTCATCACTTTCACTGGGTCGGTGCCAAGAATCTGCTGAGATATCTTCGGGGCACGATAAACCATGGGCTGAGATACACTACCGAGAGCGTGACACTCCATGGATATACTGATGCCGATTGGCCTGGCAGTGTAGTTGATCGTAAGAGCACATCGGGATGCTGCTTCACACTTGGTTCTGCTTCGATATCATGGACGAGAAGGAAGCAAAAGTTGGTGCCTTAGAGCACTACGGAGGCCGAATACATTGCAGCGAGTATGGCTTGCTGTGAAGCAGTTTTGTTGCAAAAGCTCTTCAGTGAGTTGTTCGAGCATGTGTTAGATACCACCGTGATTCTCTGTGATAACCAGAGTGGGATTTAATTATCCGAGAATCCCGTGTTCCACAATCGATCCAAGCATATTGATGTCAGGTATCACTTTATCCGGGATATGGTACAGCGAGGCGCCATAAGGCTCGATCATATAGGAACTGATGAGCAAGTTGCGGATATTCTCACAAAGCTCGTGGGGAAGGTCAAGTTCCTAACCTTCTGTGAGAATCTTTGTATCGTGGAACGAACCTATGCTGAGGGTCCTGTTGGACGATGAGCTCTAGGAGTTATAGGGGGCTTTGGGGATAGCTTCTTGGAACTATAAGCAACCACAGGGCTAGGCTTGCCGAACCTTGTTGGTGTGCTTATTCCCCACCATTATGATGATTGAGTTCGTTCACCTCTCATGATTTTTGCCTCGTATGCATCCTACCCATTGAGTTCAAGGCTCATGGGAAGTACCTCTCCTTTGCCCAGTGAGGTGGGAAAAGCTAGAGACTAGTAGCAAAGACTCATGGACGCATCAGAGATTGTCGTATTCTCTATCTAGGATTCAACTACTCGAAGGTATGCTCCTATGAATCGAGCTCATATTCCTGGTTTTCATAATCGTATTCCTTGTATAGATTGGAAAAAAGGACTGCCAAAGTTTAAAGGTTAGCATGGAGAGGATGCTAGTTTTCATTTGGTCGAATTCCATATTCATATTCACAGACTTAAGATCGATTTTCCTGTTGATTGTCTGATGAAGATGTTCATGGCTACCTTGGAGGAAAAAGCGAGATCATGTTATGTGAGTCTACCATCTACTATTTTATATTCTCTGAAGGATTTTCATTCAGTTTTATGAAAGCTCTAATTATTCATTGTTGATGATTGATAGTTGTTGTGAGATTTCTGAAAATTTCATTGAGTTTCTTGAAAATTTGTATGGGGATGAAGAGTGTCTAGATGATGAGATCATAGAAGCCCTTCATGATTTTTCCTCCCAACAAGAATCGGTAGCTTCCTCCTTGGATAAAAAGACCGGGACCAAGAAAGAGAAATGCCTACTCCTGATATTGAAAATGAAAATCATCAAGCCAATGTTAACTGCTATAAAACTCAACTTTCTCCTCTGTTTAAAGATGAAATAGATCAGCTCCTGAAAAGTCATGTTATAGCCCAAGCTAATGCAGGTTTGCAACATTCACATAGTCAAGAATGTGTTAGTGAAACTTCTTCCATCATTGAAAATGAAAATCCGAGTTTAAATGATGACAGTCATGAAACTGATGAAACTATAGAGGAAGTTGTTGTGAGTAAGACAACTTGTGATGATGATTTCCCGCAAGGAGATCAGCTAACAGAGATCATTGTCTTTCATTAAGAGGATAGGGCTGTCATGTTTGACAATCTTGAAGAATGTTTTATGTTCAAGGATGATTTAGACTATGAATTTGAGGAGTATGAGCCTAAGATAGACAACGTGCAAGAGATAGAGTCAGAGTAGCCCATGCTTGAGGAATTTACAGCCAACACTCAGATAGTAGAAGGTCATACTTCTCTATGCCTTCCTATGGATCAAGAACCAAGTGTACTTACAGATCAGAATGAAGGGTGTGCTTATGTTTTTGCTGAATCTCAAGACAGGGTAACATTTCAGATTTTTGAAGATCCTTTTACTGATTTGCTGCAGTCAATAGGGATGCTATCTTTTCTTGAATTTTTGGATCATGAGAACATTTTCAGTGAATACTCAGAGTTGCCTATCTTTTGCTTTTTCTACTTGCTCAAGGAAAGTGAGAGCAAAATTCAAGTAAGTAGCCATCTGCTGGATTGGTTACACTAAAAGGATCACTTCACATGATTGTACATATGTCTTCAACAGACAAGTAGTTGTCATCGGGATTTGAAGCCCTCAAGTCTCGGTGATATGCTGCCATCAATAGGTTTTGTAAGTTTTTGTTTAAGTCAGAGTTATTTCAATTTATCAGTCGATTTTCTGTTCCGAGTTTGGTCTTTTGATTTTGACTCCATGCCCAATGGTTAGGCTACTTGGTCTACGGTGTTCTTGACACCTCCAAAGCGCTGCCATCCCCAGTTGGAGCCAATGTCAGTGTCAGTCTTTTCAACCTGTCACCAGTGATCAAATATGATCTTACAAGGTTTTCTTAGGGTTTCAAGTCAAATTTTTGTCATTTCAGAGAGTCTTAAAATAAAAATTTGGTCACTGGTTAGTGTGTCTAGGGTTATTTCCACTCTCAAGAATTTTACATGTCAGTCACTCTCATCACTCAACTGAGTGTACCATCATTCAGATATTAGCATCATCATTTTAGTCAACACCATCATGATTTCGTGTAGTTCAATGTCTCCATTAGGTCATTAGGGTTTCAAGGTCACCAAAACTGCCTCAAAATCCCCTGTTTTCCCAAGAGCAAACCTAATTTTTCCTCCTAGTAAGAAAGGATTTTACATGGAAGTAGAGACCACATACACTTAAAAGAAGAAATACAATAATGGAGGACATGCCTCAAGAGTTGAGCCATCTAATATCAAAGAGATCAGTGCTTCACAAACCCATCAAGAGGTCATTTGCTGCACATAGGAACAGTTATGATTCAAAGTATGTTTATGACCAAATAGAGATGAATTTGACAAAAATGAAAGAGGTTTTTGTCCATAATAGAACAAGGAACAAAAAATCTCCTTCATTTTATATAGAAGTGTTATGATTTTGGAGAAATGCCCAAAATATAGTTGCTAGAGGAGAGTTTCTCTACTTCTGGAGTACTCTTCGGAAAATGCATTTTCTCTGTCATAGTCTCCAAATGACCTACTCGATCAGTCAAATGATAACTAGATAGAAAGAAATTTCCAATGAGCTATCATGAACGAAATTTCGATTTCAAGAAGGCCTCCAAAAGTGGCTTGCAACTTGGTGCTGCGTGTTTCCTTCACACACTACGCTTTTCCTTCTGGCGCTGCGTTTTTTGCAGAGGAGCTACGCTTTGTCTTGAAAAGATTGTAAAGGGTTGCAGAAGGTCTCCAAGCTCAGGACAAGCTTTCACAAGGGTAAAACAAGTAAGTTGAGCCACTTCACACTCTCTTTCACTCAGTGTCTTCATTCCTATGGTGGAAAATTTGTCAATTTCTTCCTACGCTACACTTTTCTTGAAGTCTATGTTTTTTTAATTTGCAAACCATAGAATACCTCTTCTGCCATACCCTAACCTCCTACACACCCAAATACATAACTAAAACTCGAAGCCTCTCTCACTTTCATTCCCTAAGACCTATCCCCAAACCCTATCCCTACTCGCTGTGTTTTTTCAATTTTGGGCAGCCATGAGTATAGGCCTGTGTAAAAATTCCCTATCCCTATTCCCTCATCCTTTTAATCTCCCTCCACTTCCCTAAGGTCCCTAACATCCCTCCTCACCTCTTTAATTTTTCCTACACTCATCCCTACTTCCTAACCCCATTATCCCATTCCTTTTTCCCTTCCCCTGTTTTTCCCCTGGGATTTGCTATCATAGTCCACTATGGAGGAGGAGAAGAAAACTTATAACAAGGGTGGGAAAGTGTCAAGATATGAACCATCAGATACTCGGGAGTTTTTGTCATCACCACTTGCAGTCAAGTGTTTTCAACATGTTGGATGCTGTGGAATTGAGTCTTGAACACTAGTGTACTTTGTGATTTTGGCAGGAACTAATAGACAGAGTTTGCAGCTATTGTGGTGGGATTCATGTGGTATGTGATTTAGCAGTGTTTCTTCTTCTGTCATCATATGTTTAAGTGTATTGTACCTTCCATTTCCATGTCTTATGTGATTGATTTCTAAGTTTGATAAGCATAATTCATTGATTCAATGCTTTGTTTTGGAGAAGCTCTCATATTTATGTTCATTTTCTTCTAATATAAACAAATTGATGATATTCATGCTCGTTTTGAAACCCTATCAATCTACCATGTTCACCAAGATACCTTTAAAGTGCTAAAGTGTGTGCCTACCTTGCCCCATTACATATTTTCAAATCTGATTTTTAGAGCCCTAACCTAGTTTTTCCTAGACCTAATTCACCAACCAGCACAAACCTTCAAAATAAAATCAAACCATAATCTACATACCTAGCCTAATATCTTTCATAATCCAGTCAAATTGGCTATGATATCATTGAGAGAGCCCTCTCATCCTAGTAGGGCTAGCTACTAGGTCAAAGTGGTATGTGGTTACCTTTGCTGGTCTCCTTCTCACCCTTCGGAGATCCGGTGCAGTGCTAACATCTTGGCGTCGTTGCTGGGGATCGAAGTGACAGATCTCCCCTAGGAAAGAATGACATAGATTAGATCTGATTGTTGATGGTGAACAATGATCAGGCACAAGAAGGTTGTGCATCATTCACCTGGAAACTCGAATGTCGAAGAATCCAAAGGTTCAGAATTTTCATGGCAACTCCACTTTTCAAGATCCGATATTCTGAAGAACTTCTTGGTGACTTCATTGTTGTCAAAATGGATTCAACTAGTTGGAGGTATGGTCCTATGAATCGAGATCATATTCCTAGTTTTCTGAATCGTATTCCTTGTATACAATGGCAAAAAGGACTGCCAAAGTTTAAAGGTCAGGATGGAGAAGATGCTAGTTTTCATTTGGTCAAATTTCATTTTCATATTCACAGACTTAAGATTGAGTTTCCTGAAGATTGTCTGATGAATATGTTCATGGCTACCTTGGAGAAAAAAGCGAGATCATGGTATGAGATTCCACCATCTACTAGTTTATATTCTCTGAAGAATTTTCATTCAGTTTTCTTTCAACGTTATCAAAGCTCTAATTCTTCCTTGTCGATGATTGATAGTTGTTGTGAGATTTTTAAAAATTTCATTGAGTTTCTTGAAAATTTGTATGGGGATGAAGAGTGTCTAGATGGTGAGATCATAGAAGCCCTTCATGATTTTTCCTCCCAACAAGAATTAGTAGCTTCCTCCATGGATGAAAAATACCAGGACCAAGAAAGAGAAATGCCTATTCTTTATCTTGAAAATGAAAATCATCAAGCCAATGTTAACTGCTATAAAACTCAAGCTTCTCCTCTGTCTGAAGATGAAATAGATCAGCTCCTGAAAAGTCATGTTACAGCCCAAGATAATGCAGGTTTGCAGTGTTCACATATTCAAGAATGTGTTAGTGAAACTTCTTCCATCATTGAAAATGAAAATCTGAGTTTAAATGATGGCAGTCATGAAATTGATGAAACTATACAAGAAATTGTTTTGGGTAAGCCAATTTGTGCTGATGATTTACTGCAAGGATATCATCTAACAGAGATTGTTGTCTTTCATGAAGAGGATAGAGCTGTATGTTTCAAAATATTGAAGAATGTTTTCTGTTCAAGGATGATTTAGACTATGAATTTGAGGAGTATGAGCCTAAGATAGATAGCGTGCAAGAGATAGAGTCAGAGTTGCCCATGCTTGAGGAATTTACAGCCAACGCTCAGATAGCAGAAGGTCATACTTCCCTATGCCTTCCTATGGATCAACAACCAAGTGTACTTACAGATTAGAATGAAGGGCGTGCTTGTGTGTTTGTTGAATCTCAAGACAGGGTAACATTTCAGATTTTTGAAGATCCTTTTACTGATTTGCTGCAGTCAATAGGGATGATATATTTTCTTGAATTTATGGCTCATGAGGACATTTTCAGTGAACATTCGGAGTTGTCTATATTTTGTTTTTTCTGCCTACTCGAGGAAAGTGAGAATTCAAGTAAGTAGCCATCTGTTGGATTGCTTACACTAAAAGGATCACTTCACATGATTGTATATATGTATTCAGTAGGCAGGTAGTTGTCATCTGGATTTAAAGCTTTCAAGTCTCGGTGATATGATGCCATCAATAAATTTTGTAAGTTTTTGTTTTAGTCAAAGTTAGTTCAATTTGTCAGTCAGTTTTCTATTTCGAGTTTGGTCTTTTGATTTTGACTCCATGCCCAATGGTTAGGGTACTTGGTCTACAGTGTTCTTGACACCTCCAAGGAGCTGTTATCCCCAGTTGGAGCCAATGTTAGTGTCAGTGTTTTCAGCTTGTCACTATTGATCAAATATTCTCTTACAAGGTTTTCTTAGGGCGCCAAGTCAATTTTTTGCCATTTCAAAGAGCCTTCAAATAAAAATTTGGTCACTGGCTAGTGTGTCTAGGGTTATTTCCACTCTCTCAAGAATTTCACATGCCAGTCACTCTCATCACTCAACTGAGTGTATCATCATTCAAAGATTATCATCATCATTTCAGTCATCACCATCATCATTTCATTCAGTTCAATGTCTCCATTAAGTCATTAGGGTTTCAAGGTCACCAAAACTGCCCCAAAATCCCCTGTTTTCCCAAGAGAAAACCCTAATTTCCCCCCTAGTAAGATAGGAATTTTCCATCGAAGCAAAGACCACATACACTGAAAAGAAGAAATACAATAATGGAGGACATGCCTCAAGATTTGAGCCATCTAACATTAAAGAGAGCAATGCCTCACAAACTCATCAAGAGATCATTTGCTGCACATAGGAAAAGTTATGCTTCAAAGTATGTTTATGACCAAATGGAGATGAATTTGACATAAATGAAAGAGGTTTTTGTCTTTTTATACATGGGTGTTATGATTTGGGAGAAATGCCCAAAATATAGTTGTTATTCCATGAAAATCATGAAAATCATGAAACTATACAGGAAGTTGTTGTGAGTAAGCCAATTTGTGATGATGATTTCTTGCAAGGAGATCAGCTAACAGAGACCGTTGTCTTTCATGAAGAGGATAGCACTGTCATGTTTTACAATCTTGAAGAATGTTTTCTGTTCAAGGATGATTTAGACTATGAATTTGAGGAGTATGAGCCTAAGATAAATAGTGTGCAAGAGATAGAGTCAGAGTTGCCCATGCTTGAGGAATTTACAACCAACACTCAAATAGTAGAACGTCATACTTCCCTATGCCTTCCTATGGATCAAAAACCAAGTGTACTTACAGATCAAAATGAAGGGTGTGCTTGTGTTTTTGCTGAATCTCAAGACAGGGTAACATTTCAGATTTTTGAATATCCTTTTACTGATTTGCTGCAGTCAATAGGGATGATATCTTTTCTTGAATTTATGGATCATGAGGACATTTTCAATGAACACTTAGAGTTGCCTATATTTTGTTTTTTCTACCTGCTCGAGGAAAGTGAAAGCAGAATTCAAGTGAGTAGCCATCTGTTGGATTGGTTACACTAAAAGGATCACTTCACATGATTGTACATATGTCTTCAGCGGGAAGGTAGTTGTCATTAGGATTTAAAACCCTCGAGTCTCGATGATATGCTTCCATTAATAGGTTTTGTAAGATTTTGCTTCAGTCAGAGTTAGTTCATTTTTCTAGTCGGTTTTTTGTTTCGAGTTTGGTCTTTTGATTTTGACTCCATGCCCAATGGTTAGGCTACTTGGTCTATGGTGTTCTTGACACCTCCAAGGCGCTGCCATCCCCAGTTGGAGCCAATGTTAGTGTCAGTATTTTCAGCCTGTCACCAGTGATCAAATATTCTCTTATAAGGTTTTCTTAGGGTGTCAAGTCAAATTTTTGTCATTTTAGAAAGCCTCCAAATAAAAATTTGGTCACTAGCTAGTGTGTCTAGGGTTATTTCCACTCTCTCAAGAATTTCACATGCTGGTCACTCTCATCACTCAACTGAGTGTACCATCATTCAAAGATTATCATCATCATTTCAAACATCACCATCATGATTTCATTTAGTTCAATGTTTCCATTAGCTCATTAGGGTTTCAAGGTCACCAAAACTGCCCCAAAATCCCCTGTTTTCCCAAGAGCAAACCCTAATTTTTCCTCCTAGTAAGATAGGATTTTCCATGGAAGCAGAGACCACATACACTGAAAAGAAGAAATACAATAATGGAGGACATGCCTCAAGAGTTGAGCCATCTAACATTAAAGAGATCAATGCCTCACAAACTCATCAAGAGATCATTCGCTACACATAGGAAAAGTTATGCTTCAAAGTATGTTTCTGACCAAATGGAGATGAATTTCACAAAATTGAAAGAGGTTTTTTTTCTTTTTATATACAAGTGTTATGATTTGGGAGAAATGCCCAAAATATAGAATATAGTTGCTACAGGAGAGTTGCTATACTTCTGGAGTACTCTTCGGAAAATAAATTTTCTCTATCATAGAGTGTCGAAATGACCTAATTGATGAGTCAAATGATAAACAGATAGAAATACCTTTTGAATGAGCTATCATGAGCACAATTTTGATTTCAGGAAGGCCTCCAAAAGTGGCCCACAACTTGGAGTTGCGCTTTTCCTTCTAGCGCTGCGTTTGTTGCGGAGGAGCTACGCTTTGTCTTGAAAAGCTTTTAAAGAGTTGCAAAAGGTCTCCAAGCTCAGCACAAGATTTCACAAAGGTAAAACAAGTAATTTGAGCCACTTCACACCCTCTTTCACTTAGTGTCTTTATTCCTATGGTGGAAAACTTGTCAATTTCTTCCTATGCTACGCTTTTCTTGAAGACTATGTTTTTTCTTTAATTTGCAAACCCTAGACTCCCTCTTCTGCCATACCCTAACCTCCCACACACCCAAATACATCCCTAAAACCCTAAGCCCCTCTCACTTTCATTTCCTAAGACCTATCCCCAACCCCTATCCCTACTCATTGCATTTTTTGGGCAGCCAAGAGTATAGGCCTGTGTAAAAATTCCCTAGCCTTATTCCCTCATCCTTTTAATCTCCCTCCACTTCCCTAAGGTCCCTAACATCCCTCCTCACCTCTTAAATTTTTTGTACACTCATCCCTACTTCCTAACCCCATTATCCCATTCCTTTTTCCCTTCCCCTGTTTTTTCCCGAGAGTTTGCTATCATGGTCCACTATGGAGGAGGAGAAGAAAACTTATAACAAGGGTGAGAAAGTGTCAAGATATGAACCATCAGTCAAGTGTTTTCAGTATGTTGGATGCTATGGAATTGAGCCTTGAACACTAGTGTACTTTGTGATTTTGGCAGGAACTAATAGACAGAGTTTGCAACTATTGTGGTGGGATTCATGTGGTATGTGCTTTAGCAGTGTTTATTCTTCTGTCATCATATGTTTGAATGTATTTTACCTTCCATTTCCATTTCCATGTCTTATGTGATTGATTTCTATGTTTGATAAGCATAATTCATTGATTCAATGGTCTGTTTTGGAGAAGCTCTCACATTTATGTTAATTTTCTTATGATATAAAAGAATTCATGATCGTTTTGAAACCCTATCAATCTACCATTTTCACCAAAATACCTTTAAAGTGCTAAAGTGTGTGCCTACTTTGCCCCATTACATCTTTGCAAATCTGATTTTCAGAGCCCTGACCTAGTTTTTCCTAGACCTAATTCACCATCCATCACAAACCTTCAAAATAAAATCAAACCCTAATCTACATACCTAGCCTAATATCTTTCATGAGCTAGTCAAATTGGTTGTGATCTCATTAAGAGAGCCCTCTCAGCCTAGTAGGGCTAGCTACTAGGTCAAAGTGGTCTGTGGTTACCTTTGGTTGTGTCCTTCTCAGCCTTCGGTGGAGTGCTAACAGCTCCTGTTGATGATACTGTGTCTAGTAGTGGTGATGAATTTGATCATGATGAATAATGATCATGTTGATCACCGATATGTACTAGTAGACTTGTAGTCTTGTAGTATGCCAGTGGCCCCATAGCTTATAACATTGTTTTTCGACTTTATAGGCCATTTAGAGCCTCATTGCTTAGATATTTTGTCGATGATATGTATTGCACTCAGTTCCATTTTGATATATTCATATTTACATGGTATATAGATGAGAAAACTTTGCATATTTTGTCTCTATTGGTTTGGAATCATGGTTTTAAATCTTAAAAATAGTTTCTTTTCATTAAAAATTAATTATTTCATGTATTTTTTTAAAAATTGGTTCATTGAGATTTGACCAGTCCCGGTTTGAGCAATTCTGGTTTGAACCCTAATTTATTAGGTGGACTGGTCTGGTCACCGGTTTCGGTTTTTGAAACTATGTCTATACCCTTCTTGGTTCAGCTAATAAAATGGCTCATCTTGGCATAGTTTTTGAGTGAATGGTCGTTGTTTATGCATGGATTGAATTTTTGTATTGCATGTTGTAGTTTGCTATTTCCTAGTAGGAATATTATAGTGGTATCAAAGCATCGACCTTCGATCAGACCTGGGAGAAATCTTCTATGACCCCAGAAGAAAAGAAAAACATTACCTACAGGAGGCATAGGTACAGAAGGAGAGAAAGGGAGTTGTTGGTCACACCTAATTCTGAGGCCCCAAAGCAAGAAATATAAAAGGCAAGCATGGTGGAACCAGTGAGAAAAGAATAGGTAGCCTTCAATAGCCTCTTAAAAGATTTGAATGATTTGGGCAAGGGGCAGAAAGAAATGTTGGAGGAAATTAAGTAGCGGAACCGATACAAAAGCGTACACCCAAAGTTCATAATAGGGGAGAGTTTGTGCACATCCCATCAATTCGACCATCATTCACCCTTGACCCATCCTCACGCTTTTAGTGGGCTGACTCGATCCACGATACCCACATTTTTTCTGCCAGGAGTTGGAGATCACACAGGACAGGACGAGATGCACATGGGGAAGTATTTCCGCGAGTGGCAATCGATGGGGGAGGAGTTTCGAGCTGCACTGAGCTTCATAGACCGCCAACTCAAGCAAAATGACAAGGGCAGGGGTGCAAGAGGCTTAGGCACACAGAGTTTGGAGTTGCAGCATAGCATTGGGAGATTGTATCTCCCTACATTGGATGGGTCATCCAAGTGCACGGCCAAAGCTTGGGTGGAAAAACTAGACAGTTATTTCCAGCTTAGTCGGATGACCGAGGTTGTAATATTCCCAATTAGCTTTGCTAATTGGAATATTTCATTTTTGTTTAATTTTGCCGCTTTAGTCAGAAATAATAAATAAAGTGAGAAATAAGAGGGGTCACCTCACTTTAGTCACCTCACTTTATAAAATAAAGTGTTTTTCCTAGTTGATTGACGTTATGACTTAGAGAGGGAGCCTTGGGGGTCCACATGAGTATGAGGGGGAGGCATAAGGCTGACCCAAGGTTAACTGCGCAGGCCAAGGAGAGTGAAGGACGCAGTCAAGGTTTTGGAGGGAGTTTAGCACTATAAAAGGTGGGGTTCTCACCTCATTTGGGTATGCATGATTTGATATTGATATTGAGAGCTAGACTTCTGTCTGCTTCAGCACGCCGGTTGTTTAGTCGGTCTGCAGCACTGTTTAGTGCAACCGAGTGTCTCCGTTCGGAGATCTCACCCTTAGCCTCGGGGGACTTCGAGTGCCTTCCCTGGTAAGGTTATTTTCTGTATCACCCTTAGCTTCGGGGGACTTCGAGTGCCTGCCCTAGTAAGGTAATTTTAAGGTAACATCCTTTAGTTTCTCTTAGGTGGTAATTAGCGGTTTTCTGTTGGTATGAGGAGAAGCCCTTCTTGTGTTGCGCGAGTCCGGGGGAGATAGGACGGTTCGAAGGAAGAACGCGAAGATCCAGTGGAGGGCTCGGTGCGGATGCCGTAAGACGGGAATCCGGTGGCCAAGGCGAGAGGACGCGGTCCCGATAGTATCAGATCCGGCCTTGGAGGACGCAGGTCCCCGAGAGGGTGGCGGTCGACCTCGATGGAGGAATGGCATCGGATCTGGAGACGCAGAGATGCGAGGAGATATTGGCGGTCTGGCCTAGATGCGGAAGATAGCGACGGATGGCCTTGAGCGCGGATGCGGGTCGTGGGAAGCGCGGTCTGGATGGGAGACTGGATCGACGGTCTGCAGGCGAGGAGAGACGCGGTCCGGTCGGGAGGCAGTACGATGAGCAGAATCTTGTGAGTGGAGTTTGGCAACGTTTTTCAGTGTTTCCAGCCTTGAAAAGCTAATCATCTCATCTGGAGGTTTTGTGGCCAGCATTTCATCTGTCTTCTGCGCTGTCACTAGCAGAGACAACGTTTTTATTGGTGAGGGTTTGGAGGATTGAGATCAGCCATCTTCTAGTCTTCAGTTCATAGTTCCATTGCATTCCAGCAGCAGCTCTTCATAGCAGATCTTCAGCCAGCTAGGACGCTGTCCCTATCTGTAGCCATTATTTGTCCTGAGAGGGTTTCCACTTGCCTAGGGCAAGGATAGGTGCACTCCTTCTGATTATCTTGTATTCCTATCTATGTATTCTCAGATTAATAAAATGGCTTAGTATTCTGGCATTTTATGTGTTCTTGTTCCATTATCTGGTTCCAGCATTTTGTTTTATATATCTGGCTGGCATATTTCTGTGTATTACTGGTTATTTCCCTTTGGGGATATTACAGAGGTGGAAGCCATTAAAATGGAAAATTTACTCTTGGAGGGGGAGGCACACAATTGGTGGTTCCATGGATTGACTACTCTAGGGCATGCTAGAGTGACCTCTTATGAGGACTTTACACGGAGGATTGTGGAGCCATTTGACAGAAGGGATCCTAAGGCCCATTTCAGAGAGTTGACCTAACTCAAACATACCGGCAACCCCGAGTATTACATAGCAAAGTTCTTGAAGGTGTTCGTGATGGTGCCAAACCTGTCAGAGGCTAGGAGGGTTTACACATTTGTGTAGGGCTTGGTTGAGCCTTTGTGTGGACTAGTGAAGTCGAGTAGGCCAACCACTCTTCAGAAGGCAGTGAATTGCATGTGGGACTTGCAGGATTCCATTCCTTGAACAAGAGAACCGGTGCCACAGCGAGCCCCTTTCCCACAGAGAGGCTAAGACACTAGACCTTCACCATAGAGAGATGTTCAGGGACTTGGGAAGTTGGACAATGAGACTAGGAGAGACCTTTGTAGGACTAGGAGAGACCTCCGTAGGAGGAAGCCATGCTTCACTTGCCAACAACCATGGAAACCTGGGCATAGGTGCACCAAGAGAAAGGCCCATTACATAGAGGTGTTCTCAGACAACAAGTCAAAGGATGATATTGAGCAAGACGTTGATGCAGGAGGCATTGAGCTACAAACTACTGGAGGATGTGGAGGGGGAAGAGTACCAACCCCATCGGATGGAGAAATTTTTAGACCCACTAGAGGGGTCATAGCTTCACTAATGGGAGTCCCCAAGTATTTAATAATGAGGATCAGAGGCACAGTATAGGGGCAACATGTAGTAGTTTTGGTGGATAGTGGGGCTACCAATAATTTCATTGGTATGCAGATGGTGCAGTGGAGAGGCATACAGACAGAGGGATTTGAGGGTTTTTTAGTCCTAGTGCTAGGAGATAGGACTATGCAGTGTACCAAGTACATCCCTATTCTGACAGTGAGAAACTATTCAGTGACTGATCGAGGTCGATGCTCCAGAGACTAACGTGGTGATGGGTGTCTAGTGGCTCTACTCCTTGGGACGGGTCACTACCGACTAGAGGAAGCTGTAGATAGAATTCATAGGGCCATATGGGAAGCTAGTAGTGTTGAGGGGGATGAATTCATACCCACTGCAAACCATATCGGCTCACCGTATGGAGGTTGATCTGCGCCATGGAGATATAGAGTGGGCGGTGGAGCTCAAGATCACAGAGATGGGGACTTAGCCACGACCTGTACATCCAGATATCTAGGGGATATTGGATAGGTACCTAAATTTTTTTTGCGATATTCCTCCAAGAAGACCACCAAACAATGGATTTAAGCACACCATTGAGTTGTAGGAGGGAGTGCATGCAGTTATCACTACCCATTACAAGCATCCCAAGGCCTATCGAGATGAGACTGAGTGAACTATCCAGGAGTTGTTGAGATTGGTGCACATCTGACCCAGTTCTAGTCCTTTTGCTTCTTCGGTGGTATTGGTGAAGAAGAAGGATGGGACCCTTCACATGTGTATCGACTACAAAGCTCTTAACAAGAGGACCTTGAAGAACCAGTACCCGATTCCATGTATAGATGAGCTAATGGATGAGCTCACGGGGGCCAATTTCTTCACCAAGATAGACCTGTGCTTGGGGTACCATCAAATTTGGGTGAGAGAGCAAGACATCCTAAAGACTACTTTCAGGTGTCACTATGGACACTTTGAGTTTTTGGTGATGCCCTTAGGGCTAACCAATGCACTGGATACCTTCCAGTCTTGCATGAACCATATGTTTTGCAATCAGCTGCGCAAATGTCTTGGTATTCTTTGACAACATTCCGATCCATAGCAAGACCTGGGAGAAGCATTTGCAGCATGTGGAGGAGGTATTGTGCATCCTAGAGGAGCAATAGTCGTATGCCAAGATGTCCAAATGTGAGTTTGGGCTGACAAAGATGTTATACCTTGGCCACATCATCAAAGAGGATGAGGTGCGAGCACATTAGGAGAAGATTCAGGCCATTCTAAATTGGCCCACACCCAGGAATGTGATGGCGTTGAAGGGATTCCTTGGCATTTTCACCTATTACAGGAAGTTCGTGAGGGTATTCTCATAGTTGGCAGCACCTTTTACATATTTGACAAAGAAGGGGGCTTTTCTGTGGACAGGAGAGGCGCAGGGGGATTTTGAGCACCTCAAGGAGTTCATGAGTAGTTGTCCAGTGTTGGCTCTACCAAAATTTTCACAGCCATTTGTCGTGGAGTGTGATGCCTCTAGGGAGGGACTTGAGGCAGTTCTGATGCAGAATGGGAATCCTATTGCTTTTGAGAGTCAGAAGCAGGAGAAGCAAGAGAGGTTGTACTTCATATATGACAAAGAGATGTTGGCCATCATGCATGTGTTGGCCAAGTTTCGCCAGTATCTGGTGGGCAACAAGTTCAAGGTTAAGACTGACCACAACAGTATTCAGTTCTTTCTAGAGCAGACAGGACTATCAGCAAATTACAGGCATATGATTTTGACATTGAGTATGCCAAGAGTCAACATAACGTGGTGGAATATGCATCGTCTAGGAGGCCTGCGACTCTCTCCCTTATGAGCATTGATCAGGATTGGAGGGCCCTACTGTTGATAGAGTACTCCAAGGATCAGCGTGCACGTGAGATCCTGGATGGCTTGGCAGGTGATGACGGGTACTGAGTGATAAATGAGATGATCTATTACAAAAACCAGATTTACTTGGTTTCTGGCTCCCAATTGCGGGAGAAGATCATGCAGACAACACATGACCACCCTCTAGCACGCCATCAGGGGTTCACCAATGCCTACAGGACCATCAAATAGCGGTTCACCCGGAAGGGCCTCAAGTAGGATGTACTGAGGCATGTGCAGGAGTGTGATACTCGTCAGAGGAATAAGGGAGAGCTGACAAAACCGATTGGATTACTTCAGCCCCTTCTCATTCCTGAAGGGAAGTGGGAGAGTGTGTCTATGGATTTTATCACCTGATTGTCAGTAGTACACAGACGGGATTTAATTTATGTAGTCGTTGACATGCTGACCAAGTACGCCCATTTATTCACCATACCTTTTAGTTACTCAGCCTCATAGGTGGTCGAGTTGTTTTTCAGGCAGGTGTTCCAGCTACATGGTCTCCCCAAGCCCATAGTTAGTGACAAAGATAGCAAGTTCATGGGGGGATTTTCACAAGAGTTGTTTCGCCTTGTGGGGACTGAGCTCACACCTAATACCGGCTACTACCCACAGACGGATAGACAAACCGAGATTGTGAACAAGTGGCTGGAGGTACCTACACAATTATGTGACTGGGCAACAACGCTTGTGGGTGAGATGGCTTCATCTTGGAGAGTACTACTACAAAACTTCATACCACATGTCAATAGGTATGTCTCTGTTCTGTGATTTATATGGTTATGATACTTTGACCTTTTTTGATATGGTGTTTGGAGACAGTGGCGCCCCAGGGGCCAAGGATTGGATACAAAAGAGCCAAGACATCCTTAGAGCTCTCAAGGATAATATTCAGGTAGCCCAGAACCAAAAAAAACTATATGAAGACAGGCACAAGATTGAAAGACACTTTGAGGTTGGGGACTTGGTTTTCCCAAGGCTCCAACCATACAGGCAGTCCATCGTGATGCAGAAGGGAGCCGAAAATATCAAGCTGCACTTCTATGTACCTTATAGGGTGACTATACGAGTTGGGGAGTTGGCATATGCGATGGAACTCCCACCTGGGAGTTAAGTGAACAACGTATTTCATGTTTCATGCATGAAGAAGGTGTTGGGGCAACATGTGACAGCTACCAGAGAGTTACCACCTCTAGATGATGAGGGGCATTTAGTGCTGCTGCCAGAATCCATATTGGAGGTAAGGGAAAGGAAGTTCAAGAGTAGTACTATTAGAGAATTCTTGGTCAAGTGGAAGGAACTACCTGAGGAGGATGACACGTGGGAAGGAGAACAAGTTCTTCAACACCCATCACTACAATTGCTTGAGGGAAAGAAACATCTAGGCAGGGAGGATTTTGATGTTCCCACTTAGAAATTTTTCTAAGTAAATATATTTTTACACAATTTTCGTATTTTGAATTGATGGACTTAGAAAAAGTGGGTTAGGAGGACCCCACTTCGAAATTTTTATTAAAAAAATCTCAAACATAGGAAAAAGGAGGCAAATCAAATTCCAAGCGGAAAGTGGGGGCCACTCCAGGAGGGAATTCACACTCCTTGGAGAAATTAGCATTTGTGGAGAGTAAGGGAAGAAAGGGGGAACGAACTATGGGTCTCACATGGAGAGAGAAGGAGCCAAAGGATAAATAGGAGGAGCATACATAATTTTGGGAATTTTGCTAAACAAAGAAATGAGCCTCTTTTACGCTAGATATGTTTAGTCCAGTCTACTAGTGTTGTTGAGCACAAGGGATTTCCAAGGGAAAATATCACCTCCTTCTTCGGTGGACTTTGAGTGACACCCTAGGGGAGTTACTTGTGAAAGTTTCAAAACATAAACCCTACTGCAGTGTCTTGATCTACTTCGCCTACTTGTTTGATTAATTTACAAGTTATTAATCTGAATATTAAAAAAAAACTAAAGAAAATGCAAACTACAGTCTACACATCTACAAATCATTTACTAGACAACACGCACAAGTGACAAAATTACACACAGATTTTTCGAAAAAATCCAATGCAGGAAAACCGGTGCAACAGCTCTAGAGGGTTTTATTATTATGCAGAATCTAAATACAGCTATATAGGCACCAGAAAACAGTTTTCCTTAAGAGAAATTATAGAGCAGTTGTACCTTTCACTCAGAGACAAAATATGGCTAATCCAACCCTCTCTGGGGAATTACGAATTTGAGCCCTTTCTGGCCCACTGGAACCCTCAGAGCTGCCTTTGCAGCCTTTGCGTTAGCCCCTTCTAGCTAGCGTCCCCACTGTGTCACCCTCACTAGTGTTGCACTGCCCTGGCTGGGCCTGCGTCACCCCGACTAGTGTTCTGCTGCCCCTGCACTGCGCTGGCTGGGTCTCAGTCGCCCTGGTCGGGCTTATGCAGTCCTTTGCTTGGTGTTGGCTGAACTACGTCCTCTTGGCTGGCTCTGTGCTGTCTAGTACAAGCTGCCTTTCTACTGCTGTATTCTCGTCCTCAGATCAGATCATCCCTTGCCGATATATGCCCCTCATTGCATCGCAAACTCACTTCAAATTCCTCAACAAACCCTGCCCCAGAAATTCAACTTGGCTTGAGTGATTTGTTTATGCGTGTGTTCTCCAACTAACCCCTGTGAAAATTTACAAACAATTGCAGTGATAGATTTATTTCTCCTACTTATTATTCCAATAAGTTATTATTCATAAATCTTCCGGCAAATATTGAAATAAATACTACTGTAACATTCACAATTATATATGCAGAGAAATAAACAGTAGAGAACATAAGCACAAGAATCAATCACATGTACACAGTTATTTTTGGACAATTGTCCCTGGAAAAACCCAATGTGGGAAAACCGGTGCAGCAGATGAGGTTTTTATTAATTCTTCAGCAAATGATATCTTTACAGGGAGATTATTTGGCAGATAAATTATGAACCACCTGAGACTGAATACCCAGCTTACTCTAACAAGTTTCTGATACTCAGAACAACCCCTGCAAGCCCCTGCGTTAGTCTACGTGATTCTTTGCGCAGTCCCAGCCCTGGACTGCATGAATCTGCATGGAGATTGTGTGGGGTCTCTCCGTTGTAGCCTCAAGCTACCTCCAGTGACCCACTGCTTCTCTCCGACCCTGATCTCGATCACCCCTGACCTCCTCCTGCTTCTGCAACTTCTCACCTTGCAACTCTCCCATTGAGATTGAATTCTACATCAGAATGGATCTCCTTCGGGTACTGAGTGTGTGCCCGACTTATCTTCCAAGTGACCCTCAAGCCTTCTCTTATAATCTTCCTGTTGGAGAACCAATGACCCAAATTATAAGATTAATCAATGGCTAAGATTAAATCTTGAATTGATCCATGTTTTCTAGAAGATTCACACTCTGACTTATTAATGCCTTTTAATTATTTCCTTTTCCTAAGTTTGGACTTAGGGTTTCCATTAAAATAATTAATTATTTTAATAAGTCTTGAACCAAGTGAAATTTCCACAAAATGTTTATGGGTTCTTTAGAATGTTGTTGTCCAAGCCTCCCTGCAAAGTTTGAGACTTGGAACACTTCCGGATGCTACAAAAATCAACACTCCCTCTTAGCAAGGAAAGTGTTCCAACAATATGCTTGCTGCATGCTGCTCTGATTCTGAAGCACCCTCTGCACTGCTGCCCCCTGTACTGCTGCCTTTGACATTGCCACTGTCACGTGTTGCATCTGTACCACAACTCCCTCTGAATACTGAATCCTCCATTCCTTGATCCATGTTTTTTAGAAGATTCATACTCTGACTTATTAATGCCTTTTAATTATTTCCTTTTCCTAAGTTTGGAGTTGGACTTAGGGTCTTCATTAAAATAATTAATTATTTTAATAAGTCTTGAACCGAGTGGATTTTTCACAAAATGTTTCTGGGTTCTTTGGAATACATTTGTCCAAGCCTCCCTGCAAAGTTTGAGACTTGGAACACTTCCGGATGCTACAAAAATCAACAACCCCAAGCCCTTCCTTTATACTTTTCTCGTTGGGAAACCAACGACCGTGATCTAATCTCTAATCGACGGCTCATATTAAAAAACTGCTTGGTCCACGTAACTTAGAACATTTCATCACATGTGTTAATTAGTTCACTTTAATTTTTCTATTTCCCTAAGTTAGACTTAGGGTCCTCACTAAAAAAAAATTATTTGAATAACTCATACACCAGATGAAATTTCTCCAAATGCTTTTTGGGTCTTCGATATCTTGTGTGTCTTAGCCCCTCCACAAAATTTTGAAGCTAGAGGACACCCGATGCTACCCCAAGATCTCAACACTCGCTCTTAGCGAGGAGTGTGCTCTACCAATACTTCCACACCGAAGCATTTCCCTGATCTCGACATCGGTCTTTGCATTGCTAATGCTTGGACTGCTGCCCTCCATCCATTGCGTTGTTTCCACTGTACTGCTGCCTATGTCACTGCCACTGACACTGCTGCATCCATACTGCAGCTCCCTCTCAAATTGTGCATGGTGCTGCCAACTGCTGCACTGCAACTTAGTTGCTGAGAGGTAAGCAACTGAGGTACCATTACCTAGTCACTGACAAACAAGTCAGTCGGGCTGCATCTCATCACTGAAGCTCCCTCAGCTACTACACTACGCTATCTCTCTGAAGCCACTGCGTTGTTGCTGCTATGCACTGCGTGATCACTGCCCCTCTGCGCTGCTGAAGTCCCATCAGCCTCTGCGTTGCTGCTTCTACGCTACTGCTACCTCTGCATTGTTGAGATTTTGTATAGTTGGTGTAGCATCGGGTGTGCTCTAGCCCTGAAATTTTGTGGAGGGGCTAGGACACACTTGAACTCCAAAACCCAGAAAGTATTTTGAGAAATTTCAATTGGTGTTCAAGTTATTCAAATAATTAATTATTTTAATGGATTTCCTAAGTCTAAACTTAGGAAATTAAATAATTAAAGTGAATTAATTAACACATGTGTTCAAATGTTCTAAAAGGCACGGATCAAGCAGTCTTTTAATCTCAGTCATTGATGAATGTTTTAATCTCGGCCATTGAAGGGTTCAACGAAAAAGTATAAGAGAAAAGCTTGAGGGTCAGTTGGAGGTAGACACACAGTTGCAAAGCTGAGAAATAGATCTGGAATTATAGGGCAGGGTTTGCTAAGAATTTCCAGAGGAATTTTCTGCAGCGAGGGGTAGTATTGGCTAAGGGGATGATCTGATCCCGGAGCTAAGAGTCAGTAAGAGGCAGATGAGCAACAACAAGGACAATGCAGAGAAGCAGCTATGGAGGACAGCGCAGAGGCTCTAGAGGGCTTCAAAAATTACGTAGAGGGTTTCTAGGGCTAGCGTAAGGCCTGCGTCACCCTCTGAGGGGTTACACAGTCCCTTTCTGGGCAGCGCAGTGGTACTCTGAGGCTAGCAGGGCTGACGTTGGGGCTTCAAGGGTAGCGCTGGGGTTTCTAAGGCCAGATCAGGGCTGAATCTTGTAAATCCCATTTGAGGGTGTGGATCAGTCAAATATTTGGTGCTAGAACTTCAGGTTAGATGCAGATTTCTGCTATTCTCCGTCAGGTTTTCCAGACCTGGAACCCAGATTTATTGTACTCAAAATCTACTTAATAAAATAAGCCCTCGTATTTGTTGCACTGGTTTTCCCGCTTTGGGTTTTTCTGGGGACTTATGTCCAAAAATCCATGTGCCACTTTGTTGGATGAGCTTATTATTCAGTAAATGATCTGAATGTGTAGAATGTAGTTGTGTCTATTTCAGTATTTTCTGAATCTAATTTCTGGAAATAACTTGTAATAATTTAAATCAAGTAGGAGAAATAAACCATGATACTACAGTATATTTTTCACATGCACTACGTTGCTCCCATCTATAGCATCCCAGCTCTGCCCTCTGCTTCATTGTAATCTTCTGCACCCACTGCTCCAGTCATGCTGCAACTATCTTAAGGCTCCTGTAGCACATATGTGATCCAAGAGTCTGAGCACCTCAAGGATCCTGCCTACCATCTGTAGCTGATCTACAGATCAATGTCACCCCACCTCTTCTCTCGGGGTGCATGAGTGCTCATAGACACATCATCCTCACTATCAATGTCGCCTCTAGCTGCAAGTGCCTTGGAATCAAGAGATTCCTTGTCCTTCCTCTTAGGACAAGTGCTGGAGAAGTGCCTAAGTTCGCCACATTTAAAGCACCGGACCTTTGATAGGTCCCTCTTCTTCTTCCCTTGCTGTCGTCGTTCCTTCGATGCAAGGGTTGTGTCCTCTTCCTCCTCCTTCTTCACTTTGCTGCTTAAGGTGCTAAATTACCTCTTTGTCATCCACCGGATTCTCCTCTTGTCGAAGGATGACCCAAATATCACCCCAATTGGGGAGTTGTGCCCTACCCAAAATGCTTTGGACAAAGGTCCCCCACTCATTAGTGACAACATTTAGGGTTTTCCTTACTAAGATTCCTTCATCCGGAGTTGACCCCATGGCAATTAGCTGATTCCGAATAGTCTGCAACCTGGAAAGGAATGGATCGATCTCTTCCCCTTTGTGCATCTGAAACATCCTCATCCTGTTCTCCAGAAGCATCTTACAATGGACGGAGCTCCCCTTATATAGCATGGTCAGAGTTGTCCACACCTCATTTACCGTCTTTTTATTGGCAATGTGTGGGACCACGTGATCCTTCACCCCATCCATTATCAAGCACTTTTCCCACGCCCCATTCTCATTAAAATTCTGAAGAGTGTTTTCATCGGTCGACACTACTACGACATTTTCTGTGTGTTCCCTGATGTTGTACTCCTCCAGGACTAACAAGATTATGGCCTTCCAGATCGCGAATTTGGACACACCGTCCAACCTATCCTGATCACGCAGTCTGTACGGGGCCATCTAGCTCAACTCTGTCGAAACAAGTACTCCTCTCCCTCTTCTTGCTGCAACACTCAACATAAAACTGGATCTGTTTTTTTTGGCAATAGAAACCCTCTATAGTAGCTGCTCCCTCTGACAACTGATTTCCCTCCCAGAAATCCTCCACCAAATCACCTGAATCAGTCCTCTACGATCACCCCCCTGATCGAATCTCAGATTTGTTTGGCACAAATTTGTTGAGTGACCGTTCTCCTCCCGCTTTTGTCACCTTTGCTAGGCACTGTTATGCACCGAAAAAAACTTGTGCCACACCAACAACTTCTGAAGATCGGAAGCTCCACTTCCAAACTTTGGCAAACTGCATAGCATTTCTCCACATGGACTACATCCCCCTTGTTGCCCTTTGCATCAGCAGACTGTCTCTGCGCAATGACTGCGCAGTGTAGGCTGTCCCTGCGTCTCTCTGGAAGGCTCGGTGCTACCTTTGAGTGGCCTCTGCGTCAGCCTGGTTGGGTTGCGTCCCTCCTGGTGCTGCACTGCCCTCTTCTAGATCTCTGTTGCTTTAGCTACCCTTCCTGGAGCAATTTATCTTCAGTCACTCTTCTAGTGGATCAGATTGATCTGCGATGCTCTAATACCATGTGAAAGTTTCATGTGAAAAATCCTAGATCTGGATTCCTACTGCAACAAATCTGAATTACTTCTCTTATTATTTGATAATTATTTCATTACATTGAAATACCGAAGTAATCACTGAAGCAGTCTACACAAATAATACTGCGGAATAGATCTAAGTGCTGAAACAATCTGAACAAAACTCAATGAAAAACAACCACATTGACACAGTTATTTTTGGACTAAGTCCCCAAAAAAACCCAACTTGGGAAAACCGGTGCAACAGATCTGAGGGTTTTTATTATTAAGCAGCAAAATCTTGAATACAACTAGGGTGCCAACATCCGACAAACCCTTTAGAGAAATCTAGACAGCAAAAATCACTGTGAGATATACCTCACTCAGCAAGTCTCCGGCTAATCAAAACAGCGTTGATGAAGACCTCACTGCCTCTGCATGATTGCTTATGGTGGATCTGCATAAGCCTGCACAGGCAAGCAAGAGGGATTGCATCACCCCTTCCTGTAGCTGATATCGCTGATCTGAAGCTGGATCTTGGCCCTCCTGGTTCAGAACCCCAGCCTGTATCTTTCTCCGGATTGACTCCAAGAGACACTGCGCTAGCTCTGCGTGATTCTCTGTAGTAATTGTGTCACCCTAGCCAGAAATTGTGTTGTCTCTCTCCTGCGTTGATGCTGCCTCTCTCTGAAATGTATTCATGGGCCCCCTGACCAATCTCTGCTTCTGCCCCTCTCCGGATTTGATCACTAAATCAAATCACTTAGCAAACCCAACCCTAGTGATTTGTTCTTGATCAAAAGTTGTGTCTCCTCACACAAATTCGAAAATGCTCAATGGCTCAAGTGTCAAGTGTATTTTCCATAGGCCCCTCACCCTCCTCCTTATAATCTTTCATTGAATCTTCAACAACCAAGATTAAAACATAATCAAGGGCTAAGATTAGCTTGGAGGTGATCCATGAATTTATCTAGAAGATCCACACTTGATTTAATTAATACACTTTAATTAATCAAATTCCCTATGTTTAGACTGGAAAACTTTAAAAAATGATTAATTAATTTAATTAAATCATCTCTAAGTGGAATTTTCCAAAACAATTTCTGGATTTTATGGAATAAATGTGTCTTAGCCTATATACAAAATTACAAAGCTAGAGCACATTTGATGCTACCATAAATCAACACTCCCTCTTAGCGAGGAAAGTGCTCTAGCAAAACACCTCAATGTGTTGCTGATCTGACTTCTGGAACATCTCTGCTGTGTTGTTGATGTTTCTTACCAACACTGCACAAAAATGCTGCAACTGTACTGTTGGTGACTCTGCATACTGCTGCCAACTGCCACTGTAATGCAACTCCCTCTAAATTCTGCAACCATGCTGCTACACTGTGTGAGCACCACTCTGCACTGCATTGCCTCTCTGTGCACTGCGTTCCTGCTGCTCATCTGCTGCTGCTGCTCGTCTATGTTGCTATCGCATGACTGCTACTGTTTCTAATTGCAACAGAAAAACATCTGAAATTGGACAAGTAAATCTGCAACTAAAAAATAAGACTGACTGCTGCTAGTTTCTGCACAAGCTCTCTAAAAAAATATTGCGCTGTTGCTGCTTCTGCACTGCGCTGCTGTTGTTGTTGCCTCTTCTCTGCGCTGATCAGGCTCTAGTACTGCTAGCCATTGCATCATCTCATCTTATTCTGTCACTGCTGTCCATCCTGCTACTGTCTTTAGGTTGCCATAGCTCACATGTGATCCAAGAGTTTCGGAAATACTCAAGGATCCCGCCTACTTGTTGATTCTGGATCTACAAATCCAAATCAGCCCATTTTTCTCCTATTGGAATATGAGCTAACATGGCACAATATTTCTCTGCCTCAATCTTGGCAGCTCCTGCATGTGGATCTTCCTTCTCCTCTTTATCCTTTTTCCTAAGAGGGCATTGTGTGGCATAATGCCCCATTTCTCCACATCGGAAGCACTTGATCTTGGATAGATCTTTCTTCTTCTGCTTCCGTTTTCCTTTTGATGCAAGGGCAGTGTTATCTTCTTCCTCCTTCTTGACCTTTGAACTGCTACTGCCATCTTCCAAGTGGATTTTTAGGAGATCTCTTCTCAACTCCTCTTGTTGTAATGTTTCCCACATTGCTTCCCATCCTGGAAGCCTTTCTATGCCCAATATACTTTGGACGAAGATTTGATAATCTTCTAAAATAGAGTTCAGTGTGAGCCTAACTAGCTCTGAGTCTTTAGGAGCAGATTCTACTGCAGACAGTTGATCTCGGTTCTCCTGAATCCGAGACAAGGAATCAAAACGCTCTCCCTTCTTCATCTTGATATTGTGCATCTTCTCTTCAAGGTACATCTTCCATTGCTCGGAATATCCTTGGTACAAATTTTCTAGCCCTACCCACATTTCTCTAGTAGTGTTTTTGGCTGCTATGTGAGGTACAATGTGATCCTTCACTCCATCTAGGATCAATCTCTTGGCTCTAGCCATAATCTTCTTGAACTGCCTCAAGTGCGCTACATCAAGAGGTTCTGCAACTGCGCTGTCTATGAGGGCTTTCAGATCGTGTTCATCAAGGAGAAATTCTATCCTTGATTTCCAGATAACATAGTTGGAGGCACCCTCCAATCTATCTTGGTCACACAATCCGTTGCTAGCCATCTCCTCAACTGTCGATACCTTGCTCTAACCCTCTGCTCAGCTTTGACTTACGCACTCCTTGTGGAGTAAGTCACTTCTTCTGCTGCTGCACAGGAAAAACTGAGTTTCTTTGAGTAAGAAACCCTCTAAGATCAAGAAATCCCCAACTGTGTTTTTCAGAATTTTCTGATGCTTATGCACCAACTCTTACTACTGTGTAGTAGTTGCGTCCTACAGCTATGCTTCCTCTTCTGAAACTGAAAAGCTTACCCCTCTGTCAACTCTCTCAGAGGGAGCCTTTTCTGCACTGGAACACCCTCCTGGTCTGGACAGCGTAATTTTCTGGGAGGGTCTCCTGCTACTTATGCAGATCCCAGACTCTACAGTGCTGATCTGCTGGTTCTCTTCGTTTCTCCTGCACTTCAGCTTAAATAAGCTCTGATACCATGTGAAAAATCCTAGATCTGGATTCCTACTGCAGCAAATCTGAATTACTTCTCCTATTATTTGATAATTATTTCATTACATTGAAATACCGAAGTAATTACTGAAGCAGTCTACACAAATAATACTACAAAATAGGTCTAAGTGTTGAAACAATCTGAAGAAAAAAACTCAATGAAAAACAACCACATTGACACAGTTATTTTTGGACTAAGTCCCCGGCAAAACCAAACTTGGAAAAGCTAGTGCAGCAGATCTGAGGGTTTTTATTATTAAGCAACAGAATCTTGAATAAAACTAGGGTGCCAACATCCGGCAAACCCTTTAGAGAAATCTAGATAGCAAAAATGACTATGAGATATACCTCACTCAGCAAGTCTCCGGCTAATCAAAACAATGCTGATGAAGCCCTCACTGCCTCTGCGTGATTGCTTACGCTGGATCTGCGTAAGCCTGCATAGGCAAGCTAGAGGAACTGCGTCTCCCCATCCTGTAGTTGATCTAGCTGATCTGAAGCTGGATCTTGGCCCTCCTAGCTCAGAACCCCAGCCTCTATCCTTCTCTGGACCGACTCTAAGAGACACTGCGCTGGCTCTGCGTGATTCTTTGCAGTAACTGCGTCACCCTAGCCAGAAACTGCGCTGTCTCTCCCCTACGTTGATGATGCCTCTCTTTGAAATGTATTCTTGGCCCTCTTTACCAATCTCTGCTTTTGCCCCTCTCCGGATCTGATCACTAAATCAAATCACTTAGCAAACCCAGCCCTAGTTATTTGTTCTTGATCAAAAGATGTCTCCTCACACAAATTCAAAAATGCTCAATGGCTTAAGTGTCAAGTGTATTTTCCATAGGCCCCTCACCCTCCTTATAATCTTTCATTGACTATTCAATGGCCAAGATTAAAACATAATCAAGGGCTAAGATTAACTTGGAGGCGATCCATGACTTTATTTAGAAGATTCACACTTGATTTAATTAATACACTTTAATTAATCAAATTCCCTAAGTTTAGACTTAGGAAAAATTTAAAAAATGATTAATTAATTTAATTAAATCATCTCTAAGTGGAATTTTCCAAAACCATTTATGGGTTTTATGGAATACATGTGCCTTAGCCTACATACAAAATTACAAGGCTAGAGAACATCCGATGCTACCATAAATCAACATTTCAAAACAGAAACCCTACTGCAATGTCTTTATCTACTTCACCTACTTGTTTGATTAATTTACATGTTATTAATCTGAATATTCAGAAAAACACTAAAGAAAATACAAACTGCAGTCTACACATCTATAGATCGTTTACTGATCAACATGCACATGTGACAAAATTACACAGATTTTTCGGACAAATGTCCCCAGAAAAACCCAATGCGGGAAAACCGGTGCAGTAGCTCTAGAGGGTTTTATTATTATGCAAACTCTGAATGCAATTATATAGCACTAGAAAATGGTCTAACTTACATGGCAGTTGTACCTTTCACTCGGAGACAGAAAATATGGCTGATCTAACCCTCTCCGGGGAATTACAAATTTGAGCCCTTTCTGGCCCACTGGAACCCTCAGCACTGCCTCTGTAGCCTTTGCATCAACCGCTATTGGCCAGCGTCCCCACTGTGTCACCCTCACTAGTATTGCGCTACCCTGGCTTAGCCTGCGTCACCCTAGCTGGTGTTGCGCTACCCCTGTGCTGCGCTGGTTTGGTCTGCATCACCCTGGCTGGGCTTATGTAGCCTCTACACAGACCTCTGCGTGGTGCTGGTTGAACTGCGTCCTCCTGGCTGGGTCTGTGCTATCTTGTACAAGTTGTCGTTCTTCTGCTGTATTCTCGGCCTCAGATCAGGTCATCCATTACCGATCTCTGCCCCTCACTACACTGCAAACTCACTTCGAATTCCTCAGCAAACCCCGCCCCAGAAATTTGACTTAGCTTCAGTGCTCTGCTTGTGTATGTGTTCTCCAACTGACCCCAAGCCCTTCCTTTATAATTTTCTCATTGGAAAACCAACGGCCATGAACTAATCTCTAATCGACGACTCAGATTAAAAGGCTGCTTGATCCACATCACTTAGAAGAATTCATCACATGTGTTAATTAATTCACTTTAATTTTTCTATTTCCCTAAGTTAGACTTAGGGTCCTTGTTAAAAAAATTAATTTTTTGAATAAGTCATACAGAAATTTCTCCAAACGCTTTCCGGTTCTTCGACATCTCGTGTGTCTTAGCCCCTCCACAAAATTTCGTAGCTAGAGCACACCCGATGCTACCCCAAGATCTCAACACTTGTTGCATTTTGGGAGTTGATCTGAAGGATTTTCTAGTGGATATGAACTTCTTTTGTAAATCATAAAAACCGTTTTTCTAGGGTTCCACTCTTTTGAGAAATCTTGTAGTTATGATGTTTGGAGACATCCTGTTTGAACTCTAACCCTGATTAATCTAAGAAACCGAGTGATCCTATCTTCCGCCTAAGCCCCAAATGATCAGATCATTTGATTGGTGAAATATGAAGTAGAAGCTTTGGAGTGTTTTTGAATTGTTAAGACGCTAGATCTCTAGGATCTACCAGGGGAACATCCCCCTTCAGTTGAAGAGTTAATCAAAAGCAAGAAGAGGGTTGGTGAGGTGACAGTGTCCCCCTCTCAGGTGCAGTATTTCTCGCACTTGAGCCTTTGGACTTTATCTCTAGAAGTGCAAAATTTTGTTGTAGAAATCCCTATTGATGGTTTTGATGGCACATTTCATTGTGTCCAACATTTTGATGATGAAATGGTGCTATTATCGGTTAGGAAGATGTGCATCACAATAGCCCTCCTTGTTATTTGAGTATCAGAATCACTTTTACATGCTTCAACTCTCATATGGTGTTACTACTACATTATGTCGTGGTCTTAAATACATGTCTGAATTTCCTAACAAATATGATATGTATTCATACTTTATTCATTTTATTATCATATCTACTAATTTTATTAGGAGATTTAACTATTCATGCACACATGTTAAGGATGTCTTAAATGATTTAAAGACTAATTGTGTATTATGGGGGTGCTTGGGCACTCTACATTGACACCCTAGCACATATGGTGTATTTTCACTAGGAGATGATATTATATGTCTTTTTCACAAGGCTAGAGGGAGCACACCCCTTTTGCACATTTGTGGAGGTGGGTGTATTAGTTATTTATTATTTTTGGATTTGGGGCAGAGTCATACCTTCTTATGGACACATGGCATCATGGATCATATTATTTGACACACTTACATTCATTTCATTGATATCTAACCATTGGCTAGCTGTTAGCATGTTTTCACTCACTTTTGGACTTGGAAAATTTACCCTTGTGTAACATCCCAAATTGGGAACAAATAGTAATACAAAGCACACAAGAGTAAAAACTACAACAAAATAGGAAACGACATTAAAACACAGTAAATGAAGCCAAAATCATCTGAGTCATTTTATTAATCTCTGTGGGAAAGACTACAATGGGAGGTGCTCAGAAAGAAGGCACCTGGGCCTTGCACAAGACAGGCTGAAGTATAGCTCAAACCCAGACATAAACTTTGGCTAGAAATAATGCTATGCATGGCTCCCTCTCTGCACTGACAGTGTTGGACTACCGCTGCTAGCTAGAATCGGACTGTGAGTTGGGCTTGCTCCTATGCTCATAAAATTTTGGGCTTTTAACCCTGAGCTCTACTCACAATACCCAAAAAAACCCGCGAAGGGTTTCCAGAAACTCTAACCCCGGAAAATAGCCCCCTTGGGCTCGACACGCTAATCTACTGGGGAAATCAGTCTCCTAGCTGAACTGTTGGAAATATAACCTCAAAACTCTAAAGAAATCCCTGGTAGGAGGTGGCTATCCTCCCCACCAAATCCTCTGGTTGAAGCTTCACTTCTCCCCTATTTCCTAACACCTTCACTCAGCTCAATTGCGCAATCCCCACACTGTCTGTGCAACCTCTACATTGTCCTGGAAGATTGCGTAACTCCTGCTAGTATGGTTCTGTAATCTGCTCACAAAATGGGTATAAATCCTCTCCTAAACGGGCACTCGAAGTCCCTCGAGGTAGAGCTTGAGATCACCGCTCGAAAATCTCTGTGCTAAACAGAACTGCAGACTCGGCTAAACAACTAAAGCATGCTATAGTCAATCAGAAAGAAAATAGTTGGATGAATGAATTAGGAATGAGCTTCTCTCATTCTCTTTTGTCCAAGTTGAGCCTCCAATGTTCCCTTGGGCCCACATGGACTGCGCTGCCCCTCCTCCAGCCTATCTTTGAGCTGCTCACTACACTGTCTCTCCCACGCTACCACTAGGTGTTGTGAAACCAACTCCAAAATAGAAGAAAAGAGAGGTCAACACCTTAGAAATCAGTCACTTCGAGGGGGCAGCCTCCAATACATTACATAAATGAACAATTCTTGGATGATACAAATGACCAAAACCTCCTTCTATATATAAGAGTCCATGGGGCCACAATATAATCCTAGTGGGGCCACAATGTAATCCTAGCTGACCTAACAACAATAATGTAAGGGCACTATAATAACAATATGGGGGTTACAGGGGTACAACAATAACAATAAGGGGAGCTACACTAACATAATAAGGGTCTACACTATTAATATAGGGACTTAACATGCTCCTCTCCTTCAAACAAGTGTTGTCCTCAACGCTTGATTATTTCTTGATGCTTTTGTATAAAATTCTCATCCTCCCATGTAGAACCTTCTAAAGGAAAGTTCTTCAACTTGCTGAGATACTCTGAAATTGATCGTACTTTTCGAGTTCTTGTTTCTGTGGTTGCTTCAAAACTTCTTTCAATATGATGTTGATCTTCCTGTTGTTTCATTAGATTCTGCACCAAAGTTAGGTTATCCTTTGAGAGTTGGAGAACTTGTTGTTGATGCTCGATGTGATCTTCCACTAATTTATCATCCATATTTTCTATTATTTGATCCTTCAAACCATCCAACTTAGCCTCCATTTCTATTTTTAAACCATCTATGTCATCTTCGGTTGCTATTCGTAAGATCGAAATTTGTTGCACTTGGTACCATAATTTTGATATCTCATACTGCAATTCTTCCTCTTCATGCGTCACAGTATAGTTTTTTGAGGGATTAATGGGTATGGAATTATTTTTAGGAGGAATTTGAGAACCCAATACTGAAATATATGCTCAATAGGCCCTTGGAATCACTTCAAACTGACTTTTTTTTACACAAGACTTATGCAATTCGGAAAAAAATACACACCTTTTTCTTGCTTTTGAGGAGCTTGATATTGAAACTGAATTATCTCTGTGATTTTGGATCTTCAATATCTTAAATTTGGCACAGAGGTAGCCCTCTAAATTCTCTTTCGAATGCCACAAGTCTGACCTGATTTGGATTGTTGAAGACAAAGTTGTGCCCAATCTCCTATGATGACCTAATTATGGACTGGTTTAGTATAGCGAACTTGTATGACTTTCCACGTGTCACTTTTTCCTCCTTCGGCTCTAAAATTGATAGACAGGAAACTACAGTCCGTGTACTTGCAACCACTTTTAATAGAATTTCAATCCGATGCTCAAAGAGAGAGTTATGACTATTTTCCCACGATCACCTATTTTAGATGAAATTTGGGATCCTGCAAAAGACCTAACTTCCACAGACCATATATCCGAAAATATTGCGAACCAAGATCTGAAACTTTGCGACAATGTTCCTCAGGATTTCGGCATCACACTCTAAAAATTTCAGCTCCTGAAACTTCGTAGAAAAAAATTTATAGCAAAAATTCCACGATGACTTTTTTGGAGTAGCGTAACCCTAGAATCCAAAGCTCTGATACCAAATGTTGTGAAACCAGCTCCAAAATAGAAGAAAAGAGAGATCAACGCCTTAGAAATCAGCCACTTCGGGGGAGCAACCTCCAATACATTACATAAATGAACAATTCTTGGATGATACAAATGACCAAAACCTCCTAAATATAGGAGTCCATGGGGCCACAATATAATCCTGGTGGGGCCACAATGTAATCCTAGCCGACCTAACAATAATAATGTAAGGGCACAATAATAACAATATGGGGGTTACAGGGGTACAACAATAACAGTAAGGGGAGCTACACTAACATAATAAGGGTCTACACTATTAATATAGGGACTTAACACTAGGACGCTGCTCCATTCATGTGAGTGGCCCCATGGACCCCACTTCAGCCTCAATATTTGCCTCTAGTGACTTTAGGAAAGCACCTTAGTTGCATAGTTTTATTTTTGGGTCCCCTTACCCACTTTATTTCTGCTGAACATTAAAAAGAAGAAACATTAATCAAAATTAATATTTCAATTTTCTGACTGCTAATTTGGAATATTATAGTCCTCCCCGCCAAAATGTTACTTGTCCTCAAGCAACTGCAAAGATGGATGCTGAAGGATATTCTCCCCCTCCCAAGTGGCATCCTCATCTGGAAGGTTCCTCCACCTGATCAAATACTCTTTCACCACCCTACTCCTCAATTGTATCTCCCTGGTATCTAGGATGGCCTCAGGCTGTAGCACCAAATGCCCCTTATCATCTGTAGGAGGGAGCTCTGTAGCGATTGTCACCTGTTGTCCCAAAGCCTTCTTCAGGCATGATACATGGAAGATATTATGAATCCTACTCCCCTGTGGCAACGCTAGCTCATATGCCACCTCTCCAACCCGCCGGATAACTCTGTATGGCCCATAGAAATGCGGCTTGAGTTTCTCATCCCTCTTCTGCTTCAGCGTGGACTGTCTGTATGGCTAAAGTCGAAGATACACTAAGTCACCCTCCTCAAACTGTCTCTCCACGTGGCCTCTTTTTGCATATATTTTTTGCTGATTTTGTGTCGTCCTCAAGTTATCCTTGAGAGCCGTGAGGATGTCATGGCTCTCTTAGATCCAATATTTGGCTCTAGGGGCCTTACTTGCACCAAACATAGCATCAGCAAAAGATAAGGTGTCATAACTGTATAAAGCACGGAAAGGGGACATGCCAATAGACATGTGGAAGGTGGTGTTGTAGCAGTACTTCCCAAGTGCAGCCAATGCAGCCATGCCTTCTGTTGCCCCGTGACATAGTTTCGCAAGTCGCCTTCCAGCCACTTGTTCACTATCTCCATCTACCCATCTGTTTGTGGGTGGCAACTTGTACTCGGTGTTAATTTTGTGCCCACCAAACAAAACAACTCCTTCGAGAATCCTCCCATGAATCTGTTGTCCCTGTCACTGACTATGGTCTTTGGGAGACCATTTAGTCAGAAGATGTCCCTGAAAAATAGCTCGGCTACTTGTGAGGCCGTGGACCGAGCTGAAATGGCAAAGAGGTGGGCATACTTTGTTAACCGGTCAACAAAAACGAAGATGTAATCTTTGCCCTGTACCATGGGCATCCCTGTAATAAAATCCATAGAGATGCTTTCCCATTTCCCCTCTGGAATGGAAAGTGGCTGCAACAACCCTGCCAGATGGTTCAGCTCCCCCTTGTTCCTCTGGTAGACTACGCACTCCCTGACATGCTGGAGTACGTCCTCCTTGAGGCCCTTCTAGGTGAACCTCTCTCTAATGGCCCCATATGTTTTTGTGAAACCCTGGTGCCCTGAAAGTGGAGAGTCATGTGCGGCCTGCAAGATCTTCGCCCTCAATGGGGAGTTGGCTGTCAAAAATATCTGGTCATGGTAATAAATGACCTCATCCATCACCCGAAATTGTTCATCTTTCACCTACCCATCCAACACCTCACATGCAAATCGATCTTTCGAGTACTCCACCAACAACCGTGCCCTCCAATCTGAGTCAATGCTCATCAAGGAGAGGGACACCGGTCTCCGGGATAATGCATCGGCTATTATGTTGTTCTTCCCTTTGACATACTCAATGTCAAAGTCGTATGCATTGATCTTGCTGACCCATTTTTGTTGCCTCTCCTGTAGCTGCTTCTGCTCAAGGAAAAATCTAAGGCTGTTGTGTTTGGTTCTCACCCAGAATCTGTTCCCCACTAGGTACCGTCGGAACTTAGCCACCGCATGCATGATGGCTAGCATCTCCTTATCATATATGGGGTATAGTCTCTCATGCAGCAATAGCTTCCGACTCTCGAAAGCTATGGGGTGTCCCCCCTGCATCAGTACTGTGCCTACTCCTTCCCTTGAAGCATCACATTCCAGTACAAATGGCTACATGAAGTCTGGCAAGGCTAGTACTGGATAGCTACACATCACCTCCATGAGCCTATCAAAAGCCCTCTGCATTGTCTCAGTCCAACTGAAAGCCCCCTTAATGGTGAGATCTATGAGGGGTGCTGCAAGTTGTGAGGATCCCTTGACGAACTTCCTGTAGTAGGTACAGATACCCACAAACCCCCGAAGTTCCATCACATTCTTCAACTCTGGCCAATCCCAGATGGCCTTAATCTTCTCCTAATGAATTCTCACTCCATCCACTCCAATGATATGCCCCAAATAGAGCATCTCTGTCAAGCCAAACTCGCACTTGGACAGCTTGGCATAGAACTATTTCTCCTCCAGGATATGCAGCACTGTCTCTATGTGCTATAAGTGTTCCTCCCATGGGCGTTTGTATATCAAGATACCGTCAAAGAACACCAGCACAAACTTCCTTAACTGACCATGGAAGATGTGGTTCATGCAAGACAGGAATGTAGCCGGAGCATTGGTTAGCCCAAAGGGCATCACCAAAAACTCGAAGTGGCCATAATGACATCAAAATGCAGTCTTGGGGACATCCTTGTCCCTCACCCGGATCTGATGGTACCCCAAACTTAGATCAATCTTCGAGAAGAACTTCGCTCCCCTCAACTCATCCATCAACTCATCGATCCTAGGAATAGGGTATCAGTTCTTCATAGTCTTCTTGTTTAGGGCCTTGTAGTCTAGCGTAATCTCCAACCTCCTTTATTTACTCCTATACCTCTATCTCTAGTAAGTGACGTTCTGCCTATCCTCCGATGTCATAGATTGCGTGCTCCATAGGTTGAGCCAAATCTATGAGCTCTGATACCACTATAATATCCCAAATTGGGAACAAACAGTAATACAAAGCACACAAGACTAAAAACTACAGCAAAATAGGAAATGACATTAAAACACAATAAATGAAGCCAAAATCATCTGAGCCATTTTATTAAACTTTGTGGGAAAGAGTACAATGGAAGGTTCTTAGAAATAAGGTACCTTGGTATGCATAAGACAGGCTAAAGTATAGCTCAAACTCGGACATAAACTTGGTTGTAAATACTGCTCTGTGTGGCTCCCTCTTTGCGCTACCAGTGCTAGACTGCTGCTGCTGGCTGGAATTGGACTGTGAGTTGGGTTTGCTCCTATGGTCAAAAAATTCTGGGCTTTTAACCTCGGGCTCTACTCACAGTACCCACAAAAACCCACGAAGGGTTTCCAGAAACTACGACCCCAGAAAATAGCCCCCTTGGGATTGGCTTGTTGCTCTGCTGGGGAAATCGGTCTCCTGGCTGAACTTCTAGAAAGATGCCCTCAAAACTCAGTAGAAATCCCTGGTAAAAGGTGGCTAGCCTCCACTCCAAATCCTTCCGCTGAAGCTTCACTGCTTCCCTACTTAGAGACATTAGCACATGCCAAAGCCCACTATGGAAGGGCATGCCATTATGAAGTGCCCACCTATTTTCGATGGTTGGTAAGCTATTTAACTTGATTTATTTAAATGAATTGTTGTACTGGAAGGCAAGGAGACACATTGGATCTTATGCAGGATAGCAGATGGTCTCCATTTTGGCTTTGGTCTCCCTATACGGGGTCCTAACCCTCCAGAGGGCTACATTGGCATATGTAGTGTGTGTGTGTAGAGAGCCATGGGCCACTAAAGCAGTAGAAAAAACTCCACGGATGTTCAGAGATTGCTCGAGATTCACTTATTGGATGAGGAAGATGCACCTGGTTCACCATGCCCAGCCGACCCCACAGTTGTACCATGCACTTGGCATATGACCACGGACCTGTACGATGACGTGACATCACCTATACCATCATTTTAGTCCTTTTAGAGGGTCTATAGGCATCTTCAATTTTTTTGGAGACCCATGAGGACACTTGTGTACCCCCACACCCATTGAGAGCACCACGGGATTACTATTTGGAGAACAAGGGTTGTCCACTACTTTTGGGAGTCCTATTTTACATTATGGCACCTATGGACTTCATCAAGACTCATACAAGGCCCAACAACATCTATTGTTGATCATTTGAACTCTTGAGAAGCTTAATCTTTTGTTTATAAGCTAGTTTAGTGGGCTTGTCACCAAGAGTTTGTTATCTTGTACATTATTTTATTCTAGGGGCTAAAGTAGTCCTAATTAGCTAAATCGAACTCCTTAGAATTGTATAAATACAAGTGATGTGATTTCACTTTAGCATGATCACTTGGATTGGACTTGTATCTCTTTAGAGAACTTCACTATCCTTCTTGGAGGACGAATTTTTGGAGCATGGAATGAATTTTAATGTTTGGATCATTTTCTCTTGTCTTGGAACTTCTTGATTGGCAAAGTTTTGATGGTTGGATATACTCTTAATCCATTTTAGTGCAATTTAATGATATTATTTCTTTCTATTTTTGTCATGTACATTGTTGTTTGGATTTCGCTATACTAGGGCTAATTTACTACATCCATTTATTCGAAGTTGTGAAAATCTTGTTTCTAGATAGTGATGCTTGATCTATGGGCCATGTATTATGAGTGAATGTTCCTAGAGATGCTTCGTCATTGAAATTCATCCTGGTAAGCCATATATTTTTCAAAAGGAAGTATAAATTCCTTGAAGCTACTTTTGTTGCTGCCCTAATGCTATGCGAAGCTGCCTTTGAGGCCTCCTTGACATAGAAAATTCAATATCCATAGTCATAATTACTCTTGACTCCAAATCTCCCCAAAATATTAGGCACTGGTCCCCCATAGGTGATCACCTCAAAGCTTATTTCTTTCACATTCCCCAATTTTCTCGGCCTAGCCTACATAGTTCACCTAGGGCATCAATTTTCTCACAATCTAGACATCCAAACACTTCTATTTTTTGTCGAAAACTGCGGTGGTGTGTCCTCAAGGATCCCTCCAAATTTCATGAGATTCTGACATTGGCAGCATGAGATATCGCAAGCCCTAGCTTGAATACCGATTCTTGCCATTAGTTTCCTTAGGCTAGAAACCTCATTGAGATCCTTACATTGCCTTGTATTGAAAATTCGTTCTTTGGTCCCTTCTCCCTCCTGATTTGGTGAAGTATATCATTGGTTGCTAAACGATACCCCCTTGACCTAACCCTGGGTCCACTTGTAGCCTGTGTGGTCCCATTCACTATTAAGGATAATTCTTCAAAGAACACTTGGAACCCAAGCCTTCACAATAATTTTAGGGTTTGAGGAAATCCATTATAAGATACATACCCTAAACCTAAACCTTTAAATTCTCCTTGAGCCCTTCCTTGAGAACCTTCAACCTTGCCTTCCAAAGCAAGCAAGCTACACATTTGAGCCTCTCTTGTGAATAGGCCCAACGATCACCCCTCCCCCTATCATTGACCTATTCATTTTGCGGTCCTTATTATATCGGGCCTCCTCCCATCAATGAAAGTCTGTAAAGAGTAGGGAGCCATAGCAGAGGTGATAATAGGCTATTGTTCCCTTGTTTCCTTGATCTGGTAGTGCCCCTCCAAGGATCCCCATTTAGGACCCCTGATCGTTTGAGCAGTAACATTTCCTTAGCCGTTGTTGGGGACACGAAAATTTGTTTTTTCGAGATTCACTTATTGGACAAGGAAGATGCACCCGATTCACCATGCCCAATCGGCCCCACAGTTGTACCATGCACTTGGCAGATGACCAAGGACATGTATGATGATGTGACATCACCTATACCATCATTTGTGCTCTTTCAGATGGTCTACATGAATCTTTGATCTGTTTGGATACCCATGAGGACACTTCTGTTCCCCCACACCCATTGAGAGCACCACAGGATCACTATTTGGAGAACAAGGGGCCAACCCCTTGTCCACTGCTTTTGGGAGTACTATTTTACATTATGGCACCTATGGACTTCATCAGGCCTCATACAAGTCTCAACGACATCTATTATTGATCATTCGACCTCTTGAGAGGCTGATTATTTTGTTTATGAGCTAATTTGATGGGCTTGTCACCAAGAGCTAGTTATCTTCTACATTATTTTATTCTAGAGGCTAAACTAATTAGCTAAATCAAACTCATTAGAAGTGTATAAATAAAAGTGATGTGATTTCGTTTTAGCATCATCACTTGGATTGGAGGATGAATTTTTGGAGCATGGAATGAATTTTGATGTTTGGATCATTTTCTCTTGTCTTGGAACTTCTTGATTGGCAAAATTTTGATGGTTGGATATACTCTTAATACATGTAAGTGCGATTTAATGCTATTCTTTCTTTCTATTTTTGTCACATACGTTGTTGTTGAGATTTTGCTATACTAGTGCTAATTTACTACATCCATTTATGTGAAGTTGTGGAAATTTTGTTTCTAGATAGTGATGCTTCATGTATTGGCCATGTACTATGAGTGAATGTTCCTAGAGATTATTCATCATTGAAATTCATCTTAATAAGCCATATATTTTTCAAAACGAAGTATAAAGTCCTTGAAGTTGCTTTTGTTTCTACCCTAATTCTATGCGAAGTTGTCTTTGAGGCCTCCTTGACATAGAAAATTCAATATCCATAGTCATAATTACTCTTGACTCCAAATCTCCCCAAAGGATTAGGCACTGGTCCTCTATAAGTGATCACCTCAAAGCTTATTTCTTTCACTTGTCCATCTTTTATAGGCCTAGGCTACATAGGTCACCTAGGGCATCAATTTTCTCACAATATAGCCGTCCAAACACCTCGATTTATTGTCCACAACTGCTTTGGTGTGTTCTCAAGAAGCCCTCCAAATTTCATGAGATTCTGACAGTGGGATCTTGAGATATCGCAAGCCCTAGCTTGAAGACCGATTCTTGCCCTTGGTTTCCTTAGGCTAGAAACCTCATTGGGATCCTTACATTGCCTTGTATTAAAAATTCATTCTTTGGTCGCTTTCTCCCTTCGGATTAGCTCAATTATATCATTGGTTTCTAAACCTTACCCCCTTGACCTAACCCCGGGTCCACTTGGTTTTGTGTGGTCCGATACTCTATTAAGGATAATTCTTCAAAGATCACTTGGAATCCAAGCCTTCACAAGAATTTTAGGATTTGAGGACCTCCATTATAAGATACATACCCTAAACCTAAACCTTGAAATTCTCCTTGAGCCCTTCCTTGAGAGCCTTCAACCTTGCCTTCCAAAGTAAGCAAGCTATACATTTGAGCCTCTCTTGTGAATAGGCTCCCAGGATCACCCCTCACCCTATCATTGACCAATTAATTTCATGGTATTTATTATATCGGGTCTCCTCCCATCGATAAAAGTCGGTAAAGAGTAGGGAGCCATAGTCGAGGTGACAGTGGGCTATTGCTCCATTGTTGCCCTTGATATGGTAGTGGCCCTCCAAGGATCCCATTTTAGGACCCCTGCTAGTTTGAGCAATAAAAATTTTCGCACCGTTGTCAGGGACACTAAACTTCTGTTTTGTTCCCCACACGACATATTGACATCATTATTGGTGACTCCATTGGAAGAACAAAGCCCTATTTCTTCATTAAGCTTCAAAGTTAATGCTTGCAGGGTGAAGCAAGCATCTATCAAGGCACTGTAAATTCACCATAGAGACTCCTACATATTTTTCATGAATATCTCAAATAGGTTGTATTTCTTTGATAATTTTCTCGCTTTGGACATCGCTAGCGTCCTTGGGCACCCTAACCATGTTGCAAGAAGGATAGTACATGGGGTGCCCATGTTTGATGGTGATCCACTCTCCGCAATGGACCATGTAGAAATATTTAATGCACATGCTTCAAGAAAGAAAGTGGTTCACCAAGATGTCCTTATGTTGTTTTTCATGGGATCTCTCGGTGGTCAAAGCTCACGGCTGCATGGTCATGAACCTAAGAGCATCTCATCTATAGAAGAGTTTGTTTATGGCTTTCTTAGACATTTTCAAGTATACGCCTCATTTAGCATCCAAGAGGAAGCCTTCATTGAGCATCATCAAGACATTGAGAATCTAAGTAATGAGCAGGTAGACGAGTCCTCGGAGGTCCGCATGATGAAAGGATGATTTTGAGAACACCTGTGTTGGGAAGGATGAGTCTATGGATGGTAAAGTTGAGACTAACTTTACCTTTCTCAAGGATATTACTCCTAATGATTCTCCTTTTGAGAACCTTGAGGAAGGTGATCCCATTAGCCCCTTGGAAGATGACATTGAAGATTATTTCCACATTGAAAAGGATACATGGGAAATTGTTGGTCCTCAATTTGATTGTGCTCCCATTTACAACACCGACAAGTAGGATGAGGCTGAGATTGGTCTTCCCCTTCTCCCAGACACTATTTATGATGACATATCTATTGATACCCTGGGGAAGCAGAATCTTTATTTTCCCTTTCATAAAGAGGGGCAGTTGGAAGTGATCAATTTTCCTTTGAGGAGAGACCCAATCTTTCATACTAAGGAAATCGAGAAGGCTCTCACCTCTCCTGAGTATGATTCTATGTTCAAATCACTTGAGCCTTTAGGTTATGATTTTGGGGAACAAAGACCCGTTGAATACAATACTTCATCCTCCCTTTTGCCTGTTCCTATTGGTCATCACCTTGAGTATTCATCAAGTGATTCCCTCACCCCTTGTCATATGATTTCAAGTGGTAGTGAGCCCTTGGCCCCTTTCAAGTATAATGTCAAGGAAGAGCCCCTCATTGACTATACTTTACCTCCTTGGACACACCTGTTGTGCTCAACTTAGTGTTCCTAAATTGAGGTCATTAATTGTCAACCAGGGCTAGTAAACTGCTGAAGTGTGGTGCACTGTATGTGCCTAGGTATCTGTTTCTCACTACGTTGTGTTTAGTGTTTTTATGATGTTTTTGGTTTTATGGTTTTATGTCAAGAAGGAAAGCACTAAATGTTGATGAAGGACAATGGTTGGACACACTAAAAACATAACAAAACCTATTCTAAATTGTGCATGGTACTAAAGAACAGAAAATGCAAAGCTTGATAATGACTCCTAGTAAGGAAACAAATCACAACATGAACTCAATAACTCATAGCATGAACTCATCCAATTCATTCATTAGGAATATGTTGGAATAGTTTGAGAAAAGAACAAGTTTAATACAAATGAGGTTCTCCTAAGGACACAATCATCTCACAATATTACAAAGAATCTCATCCATGGCTAGAGGTTTATTGGAACACAATTGAAAAGAGATTATTTGTAGCACAATAAGATTTCTACTCTAAATTAACTTGTAATGCTAAGATTACTCCATTCTGCAGCTCAGCTTGTCACTAGTATACCTCATCCAAAAGTTAGAGATTTTCTAAAATAGTTTTTGGAAAGAAAGGTTTAATTGTGAAATTGCAAAGGATTGCAGAATAATCAAGGCCTTAAACTGATATTACTAACTCTTGTCCAGATGATGATGTATTAATAGAAAGTCAGAACAAAAGAAGCTGAATAAATGAAGCAATGGGAATCAACAAGTTGTCAGTCATTAGGCTTCAAAGAACAATGGATGAACATTGAGAATGCACCAAACTTGAAACACAGAACCAACCAAATTCTCAAATTCATGTTGCCATTAACCAAATTTAAACAGGAAATGTTGGAACTAGAATGCCACTAATCAACTGAAATGCAGAACTGCATCTGAACTTAGAGCACAATAACCTGAAATATAGTGAATGTAATTTAAACCAAATGACATCTGGGATTCTATACAATCAGACCAAAGATGCAACCAAGCCAACCACCAAAATGTTTCCACTGGCTCTATCTGGGACTAGTGGTATTTTGGAATAGTTTGTAGAATAGGACTGGCTGCAACATGTTATGTAAATGAGCATGAAAGCATACAATTCAAAAAAACACAACAAAGCTCTAAAACACCACAGCTATGTCTCATCCGAAGTTAGTGATATTTTGGAAGAATTTATAAGATCATGACTAGCTGTAACAACTGATGTAATTGAGCACAAGAACGTAAAACTAACTCCTAAAATACTACAGTCACACCTCATTCGACATTAGTGATATTTTGGAAGAGTACGTAAGAACGATACTAAACTATAGCATCTAATGCAAATGAATATAAAACTCAAAGTTCAGAAAGTCAATTAAACTAGGAATGAAACGAGGCTAAATTACTTATCTAAATTATATGAACAAATCTCCTCAAGTAGTAGGGGCCCTCTACCACCAGAGTAGCACGCAAATCTACTCAATATTGACTCATATCGTGCAATAAAATGATTTTTATTTCATTAAAGGAGAAATTCTTCAAAACAGAGTATTTACGGCCTTCAAATATCTAGCAACAAAACAAAATCTAACCAACAGTTTCTTGGTCTCCCGAGTCATACTTATAATGAAGTTACATAACTACTCTTTGAGAAAAATGGGGATAAGTGTCTTTCCCACTTCTAATCAAATTAAAACTCTTATTAACAGTCTTGTGCTTAACTGCGGACATCTGTAGAGTCCGTGTTTTGATAGGAAACTGCTTCTCTTCTACGTGCATAACCGCTTTGATACTTTAACTCAAACTTCGTGGGGAGCAAGAGATGATGGGGAGGTGTTGTGGATTTCACCCATATGCCTTTTTCTTTGCAGTGACACCTGGAACCTACATAAACATGAGGATGGCTGCAGAACAGACGACTGGCTACAGAATGCCTGTATTCTGTAGCTGAGTCTTAGTCAAAATTACTACACCAAAAAAATCATGAAAACATAGCAAGTTAGCCATTATATAAATTCTTAAAGCAATTTTAATTAATCCTACTGATCATTTAAGCCTGTAATTGATGAGGGACAAAGAAAATGAAGTGGAATGTGGTGAGTGAGAAGAACATCTTTGAGTCTCAACAACACCCTCAAGGTTTTGATCACTCCATGACCTCCCCTATCCAATGTGACCATGAGCAACCTATTTGTTGCGCTCCTTCTTTCCCTCACCCTTCAGTCCTCTCTGATCACAACCTTATCGCATCTACAAAAAACAATAATATGAGCCTATATGTTTTCAAAAGGAGAATCACCAGGAGTAATATCCTCGAGAAAGGCAAGGTTAGTCTCAACTTTACCATCCATAAAATCATCCTTCCCAACGCAGGAGTTCTCAAAATCATCCTTTCATCATGTGGACCTTAGGAGGACTCTTCTACTTGCTCATTACTTATATTCTTAATGTCATGATGATGCTCAATGAAGGCTTCCTCTTGGATGCTTAATGTAGCGTATACTTGAAAACGTCTAAGAAAGCCATCAATGAACTCTTCTATAGATGAGATGCTCTTTGGTTCATGACCATGCAGCCATGAGCTATGACCACTGAGAGATCCCATGAAAAACAACATAAGGACATCTTGGTGAACCACTTTCTCTATTGAAGCATGTGCATTAAATATTTCTACATGGTCAATTGTGAAGAGTGGATCACCATCAAACATGGGCACCCCACGTACCATCCTTCCCGCAACAGGATTAGGGTGCCCAGGGACGCTAGCGATGTCCAAAGCGGGAAAATTATCAAAGAAAGACAACCTATTTGAGATATACATGAAAAATATGTAGGAGTCGCCATGGTGAATTTCAAGTGCCTTGGTAGATACTTGCTTCACCCTACAAGCATTAATTTTGAAGCTTAATGAAGAAATAGGGTTTCGTTCTTCCAATGGAGTCACCAATAATGATGTCAATATGTCGGGTGGGGAACAAAACACAAGTTTTGTGTCCTCGACAACGGCGCAATAAATTTTATCGCTCAAACTAGTAGGGGTCCTAAAAGGCGATTCTTAGAGGACCACTACCATATCAAGGGCAACAATGGAGCAATAGCCCATAGTCACCTCGGCTATGGCTCCCTATTCTTTACCAACTTTCACTGATGGGAGGAGACCCGATATAATAAAGACCACAAAATTAATTTGTCAATGATAGGGTGAGGGGTGATCCTGGGAGCCTATTCACAAGAGAGGCTCAAATGTATAGCTTGCTTGCTTTGGAAGGAAAGGTTGAAGGCATTCAAGGAAGGGCTCAAGAAGAATTTAAAGGTTTAGGTTTAGGGTATGTAACTTATAGTGGAGGTCCTCAAACCCTAAAATTCTTGTGAAGGCTTGGATTCCAAGTGATCTTTGAAGAATTATCCTTAATAGAGTATGGGACCACACAAGACCAAGTGGACCTAGGATTAGGTCACGGGGTAAGGTTTAGCAACCAATAATATAATTGACCTAATAAAAAGGGAGAAAGGGACCAAAGAATGAATTTTTAATACAAGGAAATGTAAGGATCCCAATGAGTTCTCTAGCCTAAGGAAACCAAGGGCAAGAATCGGTCTTCAAGGTAGGGCTTGCGATATCTCAAGATCCCACTATCGGAATCTCATGAAATTTGGAGGGCTTCTTGAGAACATACCAATGCAGTTGTGGACCATAAATCGAGGTGTTTGGATGGCTATATTGTGAGAAAATTGATGCCCTAGGTGACCTATGTAAGCTAGGCCTAGAAAAGATGGGAAGGTGAAAGAAATAAGCTTAGAGGTGATCACCAATAGAGGACCAGTGCCTAATCCTTTGGGGAGATTTGGAGTCAAGAGTAATTATGACTATGGATATTGAATTTTCTATGTCAAGGAGGCCTCAAAGACAACTTCACATAGCATTAGGGTATCAACAAAAGAAACTTCAAGGAATTTATACTTCATTTTAAAAAATAGATGGCTTATTAAGATGAATTTCAATGATGAAGCATCTCTAGGAACATTCACTCATAATACATGGCCAATACATGAAGCATCACTATCTAGTATCTAGAAACAAAATTTCCACAACTTCGCATAAATGGATGCAGTAAATTAGCACTAGTATAGAAAAATCTCAACAACAATATATGTGACAAAAATAGAAAGAAAGAATAGCATTAAATTGCACTTACATGTATTAAGAGTATATCCAACCATCAAAACTTTGCCAATCAAGAAGTTCCAAGACAAGAGAAAATGATCCAAACATCAAAATTCATTCCATGCTCCAAAATTCGTCCTCCAAGAAGGATAGCGAAGTTCTCTAAAGAGATACAAGTCCAATCCAAGTGATGATTCTAAAATGAAATCACATCACTTTTATTTATACACTTATAATGAGTTTGATTTAGCTAATTAGTTTAGCCTCTAGAATAAAATAATGTAGAAGATAACTAGCTCTTGGTGACAAGCCCATCAAACTAGCTCATAAACAAAATAATAAGCCTCTCAAGAGGTCGAATGATCAATAATAGATGTCGTTGAGCCTTGTATGAGGCCTGATGAAGTCCATAGGTGCCATAATGTAAAATAGGACTCCCAAAAGTAGTGGACAAGGGGTTGGCCCCTTATTCTCCAAATAGTGATCCTGTGTTGCTCTCAATGGGTGTGGGGGAACAGAAGTGTCCTCATGGATCTCCAAACAGATCGAAGTTTCATGTAGACCATATGAAGGGCTCAGATGATGGTATAGGTGATGTCACATCATCATACAGGTCTTTGGTCATCTGCCAAGTGCATGGTACAACTGTGGGGCCGATTGGGCATGGTGAATCGGGTGCATCTTCCTCGTCCAATAAGTGAATCTCAAGAAATATTTGAACATCTATGGAGATCCATGGAATGTTGTCTACTGTTGTGGAGGCCCATGGCTTTGTACACACACCCTACATGTGCTAATGTAGCCCTTTGGAGGGTTAGGACCCCGTATAGGGAGACCAAACCCAAAATGGAGACCATCTGCAATCTTGCATAAGATCCAATGCGTCCCCTTGCCTTCCAGTACAACAACCCATTTAAAGAAATTGAGTTAAAGAGCTTACAAGCAATGGAAAACAGGTGGGAACTTCATAATGGCATGCCCTTCCATAGTGGTCTTTGGCATGTGCTAATGTATCCAAGCTCCAAGGGGGGTTAACCAAGTACCCTATTAGGTGGTTTATACTTTTAAAGAGGACAATATGTCCAAGGTATATGCTTCAAATGGTGGTGGCATATGATAAAGAGATGAAGTTTCCATGATAAGTAAACTACAACACTCAATTACTAAATGACAAGGCATACCTTTAGGTTTGGGAGGCCCACCTTCAAACATACAATCATGACAGATGGGTGAGGAACCACATGGCTGGCTCAGGTGGCGGAGAAATGGCACAACGATCTAGTTAGTGGTTGCAAGAGACTGTTGACCGTCGGCTGAGGACCCTCTTGGAGAAAATTTTCTCCTAGGGATATCACCCACAAAGTGGCGGGTAACAGGCTAGAAACCTCATTGGGATCCTTACATTGCCTAGTATTGAAAATTCATTATTTGGTCCCTTTCTCCCTTTAAATTAGGTCATGTATATCATTGGTTTCTAAACCCTACCCCCTTGACCAAACCACAGGTCCACTTGGTCCCGTATGGTCCCATATGCTATTAAGGTTAATTCTTCAAAGATCACTTGGAATCCAAGCCTTCACAAGAATTTTAGGGTTTGAGGACCTCCATTATAAGATACATACCCTTAACCTAAACCTTGAAATTCTCCTTGAGCCCTTCCTTGAGAGCCTTCAACCTTGCCTTCCAAAGCAAGAAATATATACATTTGAGCCTCTCGTGTATATAAGCCCCCAAGATCACCCCTCACCCTATAATTGACCTATTCATTTCGTGATCCTTATTATATCGGGTTTCCTCCCATCGACGAAAGTCTGTAAAGAGTAGGGATCCATAGCCGAGGTGACAGTGGGCTATTTCTCCATTGTTGCCCTTGATCTGGTAGTGGACCTCCAAGGATCCCCTTTTAGGACCCCTGATAGTTTGAGTAGTAACAGTTCCCCAAGTGGATTTTAGGAACCACAGAGAGCCATTGACAGAGATTTGAGGGCCAATCCTTAAAGGATGATTTCTAGGTGCTTCTACATCACACTTGGCACTCTAAAGAACCAATGCTTGGATTTTGGAGCATCTTCTATGGATGATGTTAGCCTAGAAGGCCTCACGATTCACACGTGTGGAATTTATTTTGCTGTTATGTTTAGAGCTAGTGGGTTGGCTTGTAACCCAGTGCATCATTACGATTTTACTTGTCATTTAGGGGCTTTTAGGAAAAATTAGAACTCATACTCATCATATACGTAGAGGAGAGGATCATTTGTAAAAGATCATCATCACTTAAACAATTTTTCCTCTCTTAGGAGAACTTCAGCCTCTTTTATCTTTGGCAAGATGTGACCTATGGAGTATACTTGGCTATTGGAGCTCGTTCTTGACATTATGCATATGTCTAATGTGTGGAATGTATTGATGATCTAGGGTTTTTTCTATTGTGCCCTAATTTATTGAAAATCAATATTATAGAATCTATATGTCAAAATTGCATGCATTACTCAATTATGAAATGTAAATTACATTTCCCTTGGTGAATTTTGATTATAGCTCTCCCAAGTAACTTCAAGCCCTCACCAAGGAAATAGTTAGTGTTTGTGCTAGGGCATCAAACATCCTTACTCCTTTGCAATAATTGACTAATATATCACCTCAATAGACTCCATCAAACCAAGGGCTAGGCACTGGCCATGTCTTATTGGTAATCAAGTCATCTTTTATCCATAAATTTGATTTTTTTTTCTCTTTCTCTAATTCGTCGCTCTTAAGGCCAAGCAGTTCAACTAGGGCTTTGTGCGAATTCCCTCGGAAGAGGAATTTTCTATCTTGGAAGGTCTCAACATCAAGGGTTGTTGTTGTTGCCTCAAAATCATTCCCCTTGGTGGCCATTCTTTCCATTTTCATCCATAATTTCTCTTACCATATTTATTTTCCCTAAGATAAAACCCTAGCTTGGTTATAGGCATAGCTTCAACTCAAGGGCTTGTTGAAGGTTTTATATGCCTTTACCTTGCTATACTAAATACTGGAAACCTTTTCTTGTCATTTTCACCTTAGATCGTCGCAACTCACAACATATCAATCAAACCATAGGTCTTGTGTTTCCACAAAGTGGCCTCTATATGATATGTGAATTGCATTTTCTCATAGTTTGAGCCTTGTTCTTAAGTTGAGCCATCCCTAAGTAGGATATGTCACCTTGAAAACTCTAAAATTAGAATATCTAGTAGGTTACCTACCTATCGGGACTCCTACCATTGGTGAAAATACATAAAGAGTAGGGGGTGGTAGTTGTGGTGACAATGGGCTACTACCTTAGTGTTGTCACTTGGTCTAGTAATTGCATTGTAGGGTACCCCTCAACAAGGCTTGATTGATTTTGCGGCAACAGGTAGAACACATGGTATAACAGGGGAAAATCTTGACTAAATGCAATATGTCAAAATTAGTCTACAAAGGAAGAAGAACAAAACCCCATGTCTTAGTTTCTCCAAATTCACAAGGACGTTAGAGATCCAACACAAGGCATGATGACTTTAAAAAAAATGATTTTATGGCAACATAGGGAAAAATTTGGTCAAACGAAGAAAGACTTAGCTGAAATCAGACCACGTTAGAACAAACCTAGGTGGAAGAATTGGAAAATTCAGCTAGATGTAGGAGATCTTGAAAAAGGTGGTCAAGTTCAAGTTACTATGCATGGAAAAGTCAAGTCAAGAGGTGAGATAGTTGTTGGAAAGGTCAAGGAGAATGTTGGAGCACTAAAGGTTACTATTCTCCATCTTGATTACTTTTGAATCCTTTGCAAGTGGAACGTTGGGTTTCCTTAGGTTTTGTGAGAGTCAATTCGACCCCTTAGTGGGAAAATTGATGAATTTAATGTAATATTTATAAAACAATTACTAAGTATCCAACATGTGGTTGCCTAGTAAAAATTATTTTCTAGAGGAAGTCAAAATAGTTGTCAGCTAACTCTTAGATTTTTTTTATAAAGAATAGTCTCTCCTCTAAAGAAGTTGTTGACTGTGAGATCATTTGATGCCATAATACAATGAAACCATTTGCGAAAAACATTTTTCAAGTGGATTTTTCTATTCTTTTCCTTCCTATTTTTTACCTCTATCATTGTGCCTTTACAAGATTATTTTGCAAGTATATTTCTTCCATCAAAAGATCAATATAGCAATTTATTAAGGGATAGATGGTGTAATATTCCAAATGGAAAATATCGTAGATAAGAGAAGCAATGAACTAGTTACAACTACTAAATTCAGAAATGCATAACCATACACATTTGAACAAGAAAATATGGGCAAAAACTCTGGGTCATTGCATTAATTCTGATAAATATGAGTACAATAAATGAGATCAGAGGAACCTGGTCTTGCTACAACACGCTAGGTGAAACCCAGGTTGGAATTGAGATGCCCAAGTGTGGGAATGACTCCACCAAAAACCTCTGCGCTGGCCTAGTAAATTACTGCCACTGCTGTTGTAGGTGAACTGAGATTTCAACCCTCAAATATACTCCAAAAATTTTGCAAAATTAAATGTAAGCTCTCCACACTAACTCCAACAAACCCCAGAGATACTTCATGGACCCAAGTGGTGGAAATGGTTCCAGGGTAAACTGCGCCCTCCTCCAACAATTTTCTACTGATGATTATTGAATGGAACTAGGAATTCAGCCTTCAAAAGTACTCAGAAAATAAAGTAAAATTAATACTAGCCTCCTCTCACCAAACCCACAAAAACCCAGAAAGGGTTTGGGTTGAATCCAACATGCCTCGGTGACCCCCAAGAAGTTTGTGTGGCTCCAACTGGCTGGAAAAACGCCATGTATAAAGAATCCTATTATAGGAGGCCAAATCAATTCCTGGAAAATATCCTCCAACCACTGCAAACCACTCCTCCTCAAAATGTTTGCGCATTAGCTATCTAGATTCTAGAAAACCCTACGTAGGCCTTGAAATAGATAAATTCGGCCCTCCAAAATGCAACACTCTCAACCCTGCAAATCACCAAGGAAAATCTTGTCCTCCCTATGGATAAATATTTGCAAATTATCCGGCCAAAACTCTAGATTTTGCTAACTTCTCTCAAATCCTCTGAATTTCCTTCTACGCCCTAAGAGAAGCACGTTCCCGCTAGAAATAGTCTGCAATGTAGCTCCTAGAGAAGCACTGAGATGGAATCCTTCTTACTCCTCTAGGGTGACATCTGAAGTTCACCAAAGGTAGAGGTGGAATTTCAGCTAGGAAATTCCTTGTGTTGAACAACACGGTTGTCTTGGCTAAGCAGCTCAAGAGAACCAATGTTGAAACTCTTAAAACAAACAAAGATGCCAAAAGTGAGGCCCTCAAGCTATATTTATAATTTTTTGGCCTCTTCTTCCCTTGTGGTCGCCACTCTCTCTCTCTCCTAATTCACACTTCCTTTTATTTTCTCTCTCCTCCAAGAGTGCGAGTTCTCTCCTTGGGTTGAATTTCTCTTTCTTATGGCCCCCACATTCCATTAGAGCTGCAATTTTCTCTTTTTCTCCTATGTTCCAAAACTGGAAATGTCCCCTCTTTCCAAAATTGCCTCTAATGCAGAAAATAAAAATTGGGGGCATGACAGTCCTCCCCACTAAAAATTGCTTGTCCTCAAGCAATGCTTGAACAAGTACCTTCTCTGAATGTCGATCACCACTATCACCACCAATAATACCAGGGTCCCAATTGTGCCACTGAGTCATCTCCGATCTCTGCACTGTCGTCTCATGAAGGAATCTCTCAATACCAAGATCCCAAGCCATCCTGATCAATGTGAACCACCCCTTGCTCCACTCACCATCCAACTAGGTATAAGCTCTAGAAGCCCTCCATGTACTATCAATAGGTAGAGCATCATGATAATGTAGGACTCTGTCCAACTATCCATGACGCTGCCCTACCAAGTAGTCCAACTCATGCACACCAAGGGTAAACTCCTGAAAATACAACCCAATCCCTGAGGGGACGAAGTCTCTCCTGCATGAGATCCTCCCGATATCCTCCTACTGGCCAACCTTCCATGCTGATGAAGTTACCCATGCCATCAGTGAGTCACTGAATCCTAATGGAATATTTGAGTGATCTCCCCCTGTAGCAGCCAACTCATCCCTAAATTTCGTTGAAGTGTCAAGTGTTGTGATGCCCAGGTCCCATGCTAGTCTCAAAAGGGTGCCACCATGTTATTGTTGTGCCATTCTAACTTTAACAAACTGCCCAATATGCACACACTGTATCCTCCTCCCCTGAAAATTGATGGCAAAATATCGATGAAGGCTAAGTGCATCCTGTCCAGGTATCTTTATGATGTCAATATCTACCCAACCATGGCTAATCCCAATCCCAAGATGCAATTGGAAAATCCTTCCTCTCCATACAATGGAGGCCTCAACGATCCCCCATGTGTCAACCCCAAAGTGAGCTAGATCACCCTCTACTATGGTCCTACACCTCACGAATTGGAGTGTCTTGTAGGCCAACTGAATCCCTAGATCCCATAACCATATTTGCTATGGCGTAGTCCTGATGACTACTAGAATCCATTTGCCCCATGTCTCTGCTCCCTGCATGAAATCGATATATAGACTCTATACATCATGAATCAACCTAGTGCATAAAAAGTTGCCTTGCACCCACCACACCGTGGGATCTACTATCCTATTTCCTGGAAGCGCACCTCGATACTGCATGGAAACTAAACATCAGCTCGTAAGAAAAGACAACCACTTGATGTATATGCTACAGTGACACCTCAGAGTGCCTCGCCCAAAATGTGTCATGCATCCCCTTAAGTGTGAAATCAAGGGTGGAACATATGCTACCTCCGCAGCAAACCATGCACTCCCCAAACTTGTACCTGTTAGCTCATGCCCTGACCCAATGGCACCGCTGAGAGGTCTCTCCCCTGGCGCATTGAGTTGCATCCAAATATCTCAAGTGAGCTCCCCGCACCCTGTTGCTCGTGCCCAGAGTGTCAAAGGACAACAACCAAATCATTTGTGCTTGCAAGCGATGTAGAGGAGGGATAGGCTTGTGAGTCCCCATGGATACCATCAAATTTCACTCATCTATGTCCTCATTGATCCTGGGTGAAATACACCCAAAGGAGTGCCTAGTGTCCCTGTCCATAAGTCTCCTGGGAGGCAACACTCCAATACGCTGTTGTGCATCACCATACGCCCCTACATACCACCAAGTATCCCTATACTCCTCGATATGCCACTGTAACCTGTGGCCTATCCCTGTACACCACTGGATACCCCATGCTATGATGTAACATCCTGTACCGTCTCGTATCCCGCCCGTGTCACTATACCTAGCACTCCCCACGTGTACTCAATGCAATGTAAGTCACTCCTACTCCACAATGCAAACCAACATGCTAAAACAAACAATCACGCATCTCCATGCTCCTCTGTAGGCCACTGCTCATCACTGCATACCCCTATACAATACTGGATGTTAGGGTCTAAAAGTGGACTTGTATGCATCAGGTCGCATCCCTCTATATAACACTGGACTTTGTGGCATATCTCCGTACACCCCTGGGTACCACTTCCTACTGTCGTACCACCTTGTATCATATGCCATCCTACATATGCCAACGCATCCACCACTCCGCTAGTAAGCTGTCCACGATGTGAGTTATACCTCTTCATTTGCCCAGATACACCTGAGCGGCCTAACTCCTCACATGCTAATGTGAATGACACTATTGAGCCTATCCTTAATAGCTCCTGTTGTTGAGTACATGAGAACTCCAAGACCCAGAAAGCGTTTGGAGAAATTCCATCTAGTTTAAGAGATATTCAAATAATTAATCTTTGAATTAAGGACCCTAAGTTTAACTTAGGAAAATTAAAGGATTAAAGTGAATTAAATTAAACATGTGATGAGAATGTTCTAAATGGCGTAGATCAAGCAGCTTCTAATCTTAGCCATTGATTAGAGATCAGAGATTAGATCACGGTCGTTGGTTTGCTAACGAGAAAAGTATAAGAAAAGGGCTTGAGGACCAAGGTCAGTTGGAGGACACACACATTGGCGGAGCACTAAAGCTAAGCTGAAATTCTAGGGCGTGGTTTGCTAAGAATTTCAAGAAGAGTTTGCAGTGCTGCGAGGGGCAGTATTGGCAAGGGGATGATCTGATCCTAGGCCAAGAATACAACGAAAGCAAAGAGACAGCATATCCAACAGCGGAGAGCCAACCAAGTGCTACGCAGTCCAACCAAAGCCTAATCAGGGGCAACGCAGAGGCAGCAGGAGCCACGCAGGGCTGACGCAGGCCCAGTCAAGGCAGTGTAAGCCCTTCAGGAGTGACGCAGGCCCTTCCAGAGCAGTGCAGAGGCTAACACAGGCCAGTAAGGCTGACGCAGAGGGCTAAGGAGTAGCGCTGGGGTTTTCGGTGAGCCAGAAAGGGCTCGAGTTCTGTAAATCCCATTTGAGGGTGTGAATTAGCCATATGATTAGTCTCCAAGTGAAAGAGGTATTGTTGCCATGATTTTCTCTGTAGGGCCAACCATGTCTGGTGCCTAGAAAATGTTGTATTCAAATTCTACTTAATATTAAAACCCTCCAAAGCTAGCTGCACCAGTTTTCCCACATTGGGTTTTTCCGGGGAAATTTACCCAAAAATCTGTGTCACTTTGTCATATGAGCATGCTATTCAGTAAATGATTTGTATGTGTAGGCTTCTATTTGTATTTACTTCGCTGATTTTCTGAATAATCAGATTAATAACTTTTGTAATTAATCAAGTAGGAGAAGTAAATCGATAGTTAGCAATAGGGTTTCTTGGATTAAGAATTTTTCACATGGTATCAAAGCATTGCAGATCAAGCTAAATCTCTAGCAAATTGACTAAATAAGTTTTGCTGCAGAGAGTAGCAGCTGAAGTAGCAGAGATCCGGAAAGGGCAGTGCAACATCAGGAGGACGCAATCCCAGAAGAGGCCATGCAGGGGCTGACGCAGTCCCAACTGGGTATTGCAGAGACAGCGCAAAGCCTTCTAGAGGAATGAAGGAGGAGCCTGCGCTGTGCAGTTGTTGCGCAGAGGCTGCGCTGAGCCAGTCTGCTCACGCTGATGCCAACCAAAGGGACACAATCTAGTTTTGAGTTGCTGTGCAGAGTTGTCATAGTCCGGAAGCAGAGCTTTAGCTCTTCAGCAGTTGCTGGTGTGGTGGATATGTTGTCACTCCTGATTGCCCCCAGCATAGCCATCCCGTGAAACCACCAGTCATGGGCCTCACCCTCCAGGCGCAGCATTGCCACCTTGATGGCCTCTATCTCTGCTATCTAGTTAAGCTAGAAATATATATCCAACTTCTCCACCCAAGCCTTTGCCGAACACTTGGATGATCCGTCAAATGTCGATAGATAGAATCTGCCTACAGTGCGTTGTACATCCCCGTCATGTGAATCCCTGTTCCCCTTGTGATGGTTGCAGGGTGTGCTGTCCTGCTTGAGCTGTACAAAGTCATGGAATCTGAGGGCATCTCTGAATTCCTGTCCGTAGGACTGATACTCAGCAAAGTAATCTCCCATGTGGGTTGGTTCCTACTCCTGCTGTGCTCCTGCCCCAGTGTCTGCGGTAAGAAATGGAGGCATCGTGGAATGTGGAGGTGTATGTGATGCCATCTGCTACGCTGTGATGTGCTCCTGTAAATGATGGGATGTGCGTGATCCCTCTCCGATATGGAAACCACTTGGGGTTTCATGCTATCTAGATTGTGCCATGAACCTTTGCCCCATCTCTTCTATCCATCTCAACAAATCCTGCACTGATTTGAGGAGAAGTTCCCCGAACTCCTACCCGACATCTCTTTCCTCTGCCATTGGTTCCTTTTCTTCTGCGTCCACTACTGGAACGCAATCACCTTCCCCGAAGGTGATCTCTAACCTTCGCTCCTGGTCTCTATACTTCCTCCCTCAGTAACAGATGTATGCTTTTCTTGTTGTTGTCATAGACAATCTGCTCCACAGGCTGAGGCAAGTCTATGAGCTCTGATATCACTGTAATATTTCGAATAGAAATAAACAACAATATAAAGCACATAAACAAAGAACTACAACAACTAGAGAGACATCACATGAACAATAGACAATATGGAGAACGCAGAGCCATTTTATTAAGTACTGAAAGATGAAATGAGTACAAAGGTGATCAAAATGATAGCACCTTGGCTTGCACTAGGCAAGCGTAGAAATACTCTCAGAATATATCCTGGAATGGCTACTCCCTCAGTGACTACGTAATCTCCAGTGCTGCTATTGCTGCTGCTGTACTGCTGCTACTGCTGGAATGAAATGACTATTTGGGGCTGCTCCCCTCCTCGGAAAATTATGAAACTTTGGGAATGGCCTCTCCACCCAATACCTAGAAACGCCCAGAGAGGTTTCTGGAAATGGCTGACCTTCGAAAATAACCTCCCTTGAGGCACTACGTTGTCCCAATTATAAACGCTGGCCCTGAAAGATCTGCTGCAAATAATGGCCTCCAACTCTACCAAAATGATGGAATAGGGAAGGGCTGACCCCTTTCCAACTCTCCCAGGCTGAATCCCCTGATAGACCCTCAATCCAGAATGACCTCCTTCTAAGACCGCGTCCTTCCTCTCACTGACTGCGCTGTCTCATCCAGTGAATGCTCCCAACTGTGGTGGTTGCAACTCTCTCTGGCAAAACAAGGATGGAACTCCTCACCCGAGTAGGCACTCGAAGTCCCCCGGGGCTGAGGTTGGGATCTCCACACGGAGACACTCGATGTACTGAACAGTACATGCAGACTTTGCTCAACAACAAAAGCGTGCTCAATGTCAAAAGAAAAATAACATAGATGCATAATCAGAATGATCCAAATGGGGATACCCTCTCCCTTTTTATGTTTGGAGAGCCTTGCTCTCACCTAGGCCCCACCATCAACTACGCTGTCTCCTTGAGCCATGTTGTCCCTCTAGCTCTGCGCTGGCTTGGGCCCATGCTATCATCTTCCCCCATGCTGCCACTTCGACCTCTAAGCCCCACGTTACCAATTAATCATGTCTCTCAAGTGACTTTAGGAAGTGCTTTTATCCTAAGTGTGAGTTAAGTGTCCCTCTTCACCCACCTTATTTCTAACTTAACTTTGTTAAAGTAAAGTAGTTGAATATTACAGTCCTCCCCGACAAAACGTTGCTTGTCCTCAAGCAACTGCAATGATGGATGCTGGAAAATTTTCTCGCTCTCCCAGGTGGCATCCTCATCCGGTAGATTCCTCCATCTCACCAGGTACTCTCTGACTATCCTGCTCCGAAGCTGCCTCTCCCTAGTGTCAATAATGGCCTCCGGCTGTAGCACTAGATGCCCCTTATCATCTGTGAGCGGAAGCTCCTCAGTTGCAGTCACCTGCTGTCCCAGTGCCTTCTTCAGGCATGACACATGAAAAATGTTATGAATCCTACTACTAGTGGGCAACTCCAACTCATATGCAACCTCCCCAATCCTGCGTGTCACCCTGTAAGGTCCATAAAAGCGGGGCTTGAGCTTCTCGGCCCCCTTTTGCTTCAGCGTGGATTGCCGATATGGCGGCAATCATAGGTAGACCAAGTCCCCTACCTCGAACTGCCTCTCAACCCGTCCTCTATCAGCATACAGCTTCTGCTGATTCTGTGTTGTAGCTATGTTATCCTTAAGAACCCAGAGTATATCCTGACTCTTTTGGATCCATTCCTTGGCCCTAGGGGCCTTGCTAGCACCAAACATCACATTAGCAAATGATAAAGCATGATATCCATATAAAGCATAAAATGGTGACATACTGGCAGAAATATGGTGATGGTGTTGTAACAGTACTCCCCCAAGTGCAACCATTGTAACCATGCCTTTTGCTGCCCGCTAACGTAGTTATGCAAGTAGCCTTCCATCCACTTTTTCACTATCTCTTTCTGTCCATCCGTCTGTGGGTGGTAACTAGTACTCGGGGTCAACTCAGTGCCCACCAAACAAAAAAGTTCCTGCCAAAACCCGCCCATGAAGCGGCTATCCCTGTCACTAATAATGGTCTTTGTGAGACCATGCAATCTGAAAGCATCCCTGAAAAATAACTCTGCCACCTGTGCTGTAGTGTAATGTGCTGATATAGCAAAGAAATGTGCATACTTTGTCAGTAGATCAACGACTACAAATATGCAATCCTTGCCCTGTACAGTGAGCAACCCTATAATGAAATCCATCGAAATAATCTCCCATTTCCCCTTAGGTATGGGAAGAGGCTGCAGTAACCCCGCCGGATGGTTCATCTCCCCCTTGTTGCGCTAACAAACTTCGCACTCCTTGACATGTTGAAGTACGTCCTCCTTGAGGCCCTTCCACAAGAACCTCTCTTTGATGGCCCTATAGGTCTTGATGAACCCCTGGTGGCCTGATAATGGCGAGTCATGTGAGGCGTGCAATATCTTCTCCTTGAGCTTGGAGCTCTCGGTCAAGAAGATCCTGTCCCTGAAGTAGATCACCTCATCCATCACCTTGTACCTGTCATCTATAACCTGTTCGTCCAACACCTCACAAGCAAAACGGTCCTTGGAGTACTCTACCAGAAGTTGAGCCCTCCAGTCCGTATCCAAACTCATCAAGGACAACGCTGCCGGTCTACATGAAAGTGCATCGGCCACCACGTTGTTCTTCCCCTTGACATACTCGATGTCAAAATCATATGCCTGGATCTTGCTGACCCACTTTTGTTGCCTCTCCTGCAACTGCTCCTGCTCTAGAAAGAATCGGAGGTTGTTGTGGTCTGTCCTCACTTTGAACCTGTTCCCCACCAGGTACTGCTGAAACTTGGCCAATGCATGCATGATGGCCAACATCTCCTTGTCGTATATAGCATACAACCTCTCATGTGGAAATAGCTTCCAGCTCTCGAGAGCTATGGGGTGGCCTCCCTGCATCAAAACTACGCCTATCCCCTCCCATGATGCATCGCACTCTGGGACAAAGGGCTGCGTAAAATCTGGCAATGCCAAAACCGGACAGCTGCTCATCACCTCCTTAAGTCTGTTGAAAGCCCTCTGCGCTGAATCAGTCCAACTGAATGCCCCCTTTTTGGTAAGGTCTGTAAGGGGTGCAACAAGTTGGGAAAATCCCTTGACGAACTTCCGGTAGTAGGTGCAGATACCCACAAACCCCCAAAGCTCCTTCACATTCTTTGGCTCTGGCCAATCCCTGATGGCCCTGATCTTCTCCTCGTGGACCCTCACTCCGTCCACCCCAATGCTGTGCCCCAAGTAGAGCATCTCTGTCAGCCCAAACTCGCATATGGAGAGCTTAGCATAAAATTGTTGCTCGTCCAATACGCACAATACAACCTCAATATGCTGTAGGTGCTCCTCCCATGTCCTATTGTAAATCAAGAGGTCATCGAAAAACACTAACACAAACTTCCTCAAGTGAATGTGGAAGAAGTGATTCATTCATGACTGAAAAGTGGCCGGAGCATTGGTCAGCCCAAAGGGCATCACCAAGAACTCAAAGTGACCATAATGACATCTGAAAGAGGTCTTGGGAATATCCTGCTCCCTCACGCGAATCTGATAGTACTCAGATCTCAAGTCAATCTTCGAGAAGAACTTCGATCCTCTCAGCTCATCCATCAACTCATCTATCCATGGGATGGGGTACCAGTTCTTCATGGTCTTCTTGTTTAGGGCCTGGTAGTCAATGCACATCCTCAGTGTGCCATCCTTCTTCTTCACCAATACCACTGAAGAAGCAAAGGGGCTAGTGCTAGGACGGATGTGCCCAAGAGCTAAGAGCTCATGGGTGGCCCTCTCAATCTCATCCCGGCAGGCCTTAGGATGCCTATAGGGTGTAGTGATGACAGCCTGGATGCCCTGCTCCAGCTCAATCGTGTGCTCAAACCCCCGATCTGGCGGATGCCCTGGTGGTATCTCTCCAAAAACTGGGGCATATCTGTCTAAAATGGACTGTACATCTGGGTGTACGGCCTGCCCTATAGATCCTGCCTCTGAAACACCCAGCTCCACTGCCCACTCTATGTCTCCCTTTTGGAAATCTACCTCCATCCGGTGTGCTGAAACTGTCTGGGGTGGGTAGGTGTGCATACCTGAATCTTCTCATGCCTCCCAGTCTTATTATCCATCCACTCCATCTCCAAGGTCTCCCAATCAGTGGTGACCTTCCCCAGCGTGATCAACCACTGCACCCCCAGTATCACGTCGGTGTCTGGAATGTCCACCACGAAGAAGTGATCGGTCAGGGTGTAATTCCCCATCGTCACTTCCAAGGCTGGCACATACCTGGCACACTGCATGGTCCTGTCACCTGGAACCAGTACCGAAAACCCATCAAAGCTCTCCATTGGTATGCCCCTCCGCTCTACCAATTGGGCATCAATAAAATTGTGGGTGGCCCCCACTGTCCACTAATACTGAAACACGTTGTCCCCGCACAGTGCCTCGGACACACAGTGTCAAGTATTTGGGAACCCCTCGCAAAGAAGCAAGGGCTCCCCCAATAGGTGCAAATGCTGCACCTCCCTCTCTTGGTGGTGGAGGTGGCAGATGATCTCCCCTATGCGTTGCGTTGCTGCCTCCTGCCTCTATATCCTCATGGTCCTCCTCTTCCCCACTATTGTCAGAGAAAACCTCGATGTAATGTGCCTTCCTCGCGGCACAACGGTGCCCTGGTGCACATGGATCCTGACATGTGAAACATAGCCTCTTCCACCTCAAATCTCTCCTAGTCTCATCATCCAAGGGCCCTTTGCTCTGGTTCACCTTTGGAGGCGGAACCCTCACGTCCTTCCCCTTTGGCTGGAATGCCGGTCTCTGGGGAAAAGAAGCTCTAGTCCGGGGTAGTGCATCCTGCAAATCCCAAGTCCTCCCAACTACATCATGGAGTGTAGATGGCCTCGTCGATTTGACTAACCCCTGTAGAGGCTCTGCCAACCCGTCGATGAACATATAGATCATCCGAGCTGCAGATAAATCAGGCACCATCACGAAGAGTCTCAAGAACTCTAAAATGTATGTGTTCGGACTCCTAGTCTGCTTCAGATTAGTCAGCTAAACAAAGTGCTCCTCTAGATCCCTCCAATCAAATCGCTCTATCAGCCTTCGTGTAAACTCGGCATATGATGTCACTCCTGAGTGCCCCAGCGTAGCCATCCCGTGAAACCACCAGTCATGGGCCTCGCCCTCTAGGTGCAGCATTGCCACCTTGATGGCCTCTATCTCTGCCATCTGGTTAAGATGGAATATATATCCAACTTCTCCACCCAAGCCTTTGCCGAACACTTGGATGATCAGTCAAATGTCGGTAGATAGAATTTGCCTACAGTGCATTGTACATCCCCGTCATGTGAATGCCTGTTCCCCCTGTGATGGTTGCGAGGTCTGTTGTCCCGCTTGAGCTGTACGAAGTCATGGAATGTGAGGGCATCTTTGAACTCCTGTCCATAGGACTGATACTCAACAAATTAATCTCCCATGTGGGTCGGTTCCTACTCCTGCTGTGCTCTTGCCCCAGTGTCTGCAGCAAGAAATGTAGGCATCGTGGAACATGGAGGTGTATGTGATGCCATCTGCTACGCTGTGATGTGCTCCTGTAATTGATGGAATGTGCCCGATCCCTCTCCAATATGGAAACCCCTTGGGATTTCACGCTATCTAGATTCTGTCGTGAACCTTTGGCCCATCTCTTCTATCTGTCTCGACAAATCCTACACTGATTTGAGGAGAAGTTCCCCGAACTCCTTCTCAGCATCTCTTTCCTCTGCCATTGGTTCCTCCTCTTTTGTGTCCACTACTGGAACGCAATCACCTTCCCCGAAATTGATCTCTAACCTCCGCTCTGGTCCCTGTACTTCCTCCCTCGGTAACATATGTATGGTTTTCCTGCTGGTGTCATAGACAATCTTCTCCATAGGCTGAGCCAAGTCTATGAGCTTTGATACCACTGTAATATTCCGAATAGAAATAAACAACAATATAAAGCACATAAACAAAGAACTACATCAACTAGAGAGACATCACATGAACAATAGACAATATGGAGAACGCTGAGCCATTTTACTAAGAACTGAAAGATGAAATGAGTACAAAGTTGATCAAAATGATAGCGCCTTGGCTTGCACTAGGCAAGCGTAGAAATACTCTCAGAATATATCTCGGAATGGTTGCTCCTTCAGTGACTACGTAATCTCCAATGTTGTTGCTGCTACTGCTACTGCTGGAATGAAATGACTATATGGGGTTGCTCCCCTCCTCGGAAGATTGTGAAACTTTGGGAATGGCCTCTCCACCCAATACCCAGAAAAGCCCAGAGAGCTTTCCGGAAATGGATGACCTCCGAAAATGACCTCCCTTGAGGCACTACGTTGTCCCAATGATAAACGCTGACCCTGAAAGATCTACTACAAATAATGGCCTCCAACTCTACCAAAATGATGGAATAGGGAAGGGCTGACCCCTTTCCATCTCTCCTAGGTTGAATCCCCTGATAGACCCTCAATCCAAAATCACCTCCTTCCAAGACTACGTCCTCCCTCTCACTGACTGCGTTGTCTCTTCCAGTGAATACTCCCAACTATGGTTGCTGCAACTCTCTCCGGAAAAACAAGGATGGAACACCTCACCCGAACAGGCACTCTAAGTCCCCCGGGGCTGAGGTTGGGATCTCCGCACGGAGACACCCGATGTACTGAACAATACGTGCATACTTTGCTCAATAGCAAAAGCGTGCTCAATGTCAAAAGAAAAATAACATAAATGCATAATCGGAATGATCCAAATGAGGAGACCCTCTCCCTTTTTATGTTTGGAGAGCCTTGCTCTCACATAGGCCCCACCATCAACTGCGTTGTTTCCTTGAGCCATGTTGTCCCTCTAGCTCTGCACTGGCTTGGGCCCATGCTGCCCATGTTGTCATCTTCCCCCACGCCGCCCACGCTGTCATCTTCCCCCACGCTGCCACTTCGACCTCTAGGCCCCACGCTGCCAATTAATCATGTCTCTCAATTGATTTTAGGAAATGATTTTATCCGTGTGAGTTAAGTGTCCCTCTTCACCCACTTTATTTCTAACTTAACTTTATTAAAGTAAAGTAGTCAAAAATTAATATTTCCAATTAGCTATTGCTAATTGGGAATATTACACCATGTCTGGTGCCCAGAAAATGTTGTATTCAGATTATGCTTAATAATAAAACCCTCCAAAACTAGCTACACCGGTTTTCCCTCATTGGGTTTTTTCGGGGACATTTGTCTGAAAAATCTGTGTGACTTTGTCATATGAGCGTTCTATTCAGTAAATGATCTGCATGTGTAGGCTGCTATTTGTATTTACTTCGTTATTTTTCTGAATAATCAGATTAATAACTTTTGTAATTAATCAAGTAGGAGAAGTAAATCGATAGTTAGCAGTAGGGTTTCTTGGATTAAGAATTTTTCACATTTATGTCCAATATACCAGTGAGAGAGCACCGTCTCCATACAGTACCCTGTCTGGTGGCCTATCGATGCCACCTCCTCCTACCAACTCTTGCCAGAGTAGGCTAATCATCCTACAATCCCATGTATGCCCAACATGCCATGACAACTCATGAAATATTCCTACTCCCCTGTCAATCCATCTTGTCACTAGTGTTGTCAGGAACACTGAAGGGGATATGAAAAGGTGTGTGCACCCATCCACAAAGTCCATCATGTAGCTACTACCATCACCTACTGACTCCGTGATGTGATGGAGAATCCCACTTGGATCCCAACAACGATCTAGCCCTCGAGCCCTCTGGTAATCCACAACCTCTGCTGAACTGTGGCCACAGATGCATCTAACCACCTAGACAGCTCTATCGGATACCAACTCAATATCTCTCGCCATCCCACCTCGAGAGAGGGATCGAATGCACAAAACAACCATACATGGAACAAGTCCTCCATCCCGCGAATGTTGTACCCTACGCAACTCATGTCGCCTCATCTTACTAGTCCAACTCATGTAATCTACCTAGGTAACACATTTCTTTCTCACCAACATGCGCAGGCATCCCAACAATTTTGCAAGCCCCATCCATGTATGCCTGAGGGGACTGTCGTCTAAAGGTACGGCAACTCAGCTAGCTGCCAATGTACTGACTTCTCCTCATCGATGGCTGACTCCAAGGATGGCTGCTCATCCTCCTCCATCACGGGCTCAACATGAACCACTAACTACCCCTCCACAGATAGCTCATCATGCATAACATCCTCAAAAATCAGTGATAGGGAGCCACCATCTGGAAACTATATCTTGGCTCTGGATAACTTTGCGCCTACTGGTACTATGTTGCTGCACATGTCTCTGGGCACCTCACTAATTTGTTGTTGGCTACTACCACCTGAAAACTTGGACATGGCCTTGGACACCTCATCAATTGATGGCCCTCTGAGTGCATGCTCTCCTCTCTCCACTAGAATGTCAATCGGAGCTACCAAAAGGATCTCCAACAAGGATGACTCCTACGTCACTCTTAACACATCAACATGCTCCTCACACTCCTGTGTGCCCACAACCTCATTCTCAACACCTCCTCCTCAGGCTCTTGATATCTAAAGCTAGATCTCCACCAACAAAAGCACCCCTTGGTCTCACCCTCTAACTATCCTTGTCCTGTTTGTTCCTTTTGAGGAGATCTGGTGCCCTGATTCTATCGAATATCCCCACACAGTGTAGATGACTACACCCCAATGGCTTGTGCACCTCTAGTGTCTCTGTTGTAAGGATGAGGATGGATCTGGTCCGACACCTCCTCAACTGGGTAAATCTCTTATCGTCCCAGCGGATTCTGCCCCAGAATTTCTGCATACTAAATCTTCCTCGAGTCATGGTTTGTCTATGGTTTAACCCGTCACTGTGCATACATGCCCAAATATTCCATGATCTAGTTGGATACCCCACAACTGCAAAGATCATGGCTCTGATACCACTGTAATATTCCAAATGGAAATAAACTAGCTACAACTACCATTTAGAAATGCATAACCATACACATTTGAACATGAAAATATGGGAAAAAACTTCGACTCATTGTATTAATTCTGATAAATGTGAGTACAATAAACGGGATTAGAGGAACCTAGGCTTGCTACAACACGCTAGGAAAAACCCAGGTTGGAATTGAGATGCCCAAGTGTTGAAATGATTCCACTAAAAACCTCTGCATTGACCCAATAAATTGTTTCCACTGCTGCAATAGGTGAACTAAAATTTTGACCCTCAAATCTACTCCAAAAATTTTGCAAAATTAAATGTAGGCTCTCCACACTAGCTCCAACAAAACCCAGAAATATCTCACAGACCCAAGTGATGGAAATGGTCCCAGGGTACACTGCGCCCTCTTCCAATAATTTCTACTGCTGACTGCTGAATGGAACTAGGAATTCTACCCTCAAAAGTGCTCAAAAAATTCTGTAAAATTAATCCTAACCTCTCACCAAACCGACAAAAACCCAGAAAGTGTTTGGGCTGAATCCAACATGCCCCAGTGACCCCCAAGAAGTACGTGTGACTCCAATTGGCTGGAAAAAATCCCTAAAGAAAGAATCCTACTATAGGAGGCCAAATCAATTCCCGGAAAATCTCTTCAAAACCCTGCAATCACTCCTCCAAACCTCGTTATTTCTCCTTAGCCCGAACTCCCCAAATCTCCTTGTCAAAATGTCTACGCAGTAGCTGTCCAGAAACCCCTATGAAGGCCCCGAAATAGATAAATTCAGCCCTCCAAAATGCAACACTCTTGGCACTGCAAATCACCAAGGAAAATCTCATCCTCCCTATGGATAAATCTCTACAAATTCTCCGACCAAAACTCCACAGTTTGCTAACTTCTCTCAACCCCTCTGAATTTCCTTTTGAGCCCTAAGAGGAGCACACTCCCGTTGGAAATAGTGTACAATGTAGCTCCCAGAGAAGCCTTGAGATGGACTTCTTCTGACTCCCCTAGGGTGACACTCGAAGTTCACCGAAGGTAGAGGTGGAATGCCCACTTGGAAATTCCTTGTGTTGAACAACATGGCTATCTTAGCTAAGCATCTCACTTCCTCTCTCTCCTAATTCACACTTCCTATTCTTTTCTCTCTCCTCCAAGGGTGTGAGTTCCCTCCTTAGGTCAAATTTCTCTTTCTTGTGGCCCCCACATTCCACTAGAGCTGCAATTTTCCCTTTTCTCATAAGTCCCAAAACCGGAAATGTCCCCTCTTTCCAAGATTTCCACTAATGCAGAAAATAAAAATTCGGGACATGACAAATGGTCACATGAAACGGGAGATCAAGGCCCAAGCCTTCAACTCACCCTTAAATAGTTTCTAAAATTACACTTTTCCAAATGGTAAACGATACATCTAGGGGAATCTACATCCGAAATTGTGCGCTATTGGAACTATTGTCGCTATTTCAGTTGGGACATCTCGAATCAGTAGATCCTCTTAGTGAGTTAAATCTTCCTGTAGATAATTCAAGGCTAGTGTCGCTATTTCAATTGGGACATCTCGAATCAGTAGATCCTCTTAGTGAGTTAAATCTTCCTGTGGATAATTCAAGGCTAAGAGTGTGGGATGGTTTCACCCCCAACTCCTCACTCCTCTCTAGCGTCAAAATGGAAAACTGATAAAGGAAGGGTTGTGATTGTAACTCCATTAAGTGGTAAGGTAAAGGGCAAAGGTAAAATTTCACTCTTCAACCATCTTTTTTTAGAAAAAATCCATTTTTTTTCCTTTTTAGTTTTGTTACTAGCTTGCTGCAATTTTTCCCATCCTATATAGCTAGTTTCCCTGGAGAATAGAGCTTAAATTTTTATCATAAGGAATTGATATATTTGTTATTTGAGTTTGTTTTGCCACGTTTTACACAATTATATCTAGTTTATATGTGCAGATATGCGGTAATTATAGCTATAGAAAACTTTCATATTGCATATTTTCATGATGAAGCCCTCAATAAGGAATTATATTACAAGTACATTTTATTTGCCTTGTACTAAATCATTCATTTTATAGTGTAAATATTGAAATATGTAGCTTAGTTTTAATTATTTCAGCTTTTCAAAGTTAAAATTAGTAGTTAAAATAAATTTTCCAGTTGTGTACCCAGGGAGGTTTTACCCAAATACCTCATAATTTGAATTTTTAGCTCACTGAAAATTCACTTTATTATAGGTCTCGAGACTTAGAAGTGGCCTAAATATGCCATTCTTCTAACTTCTAACCTCCCCATCCCTAGATCCAAGATCTATGTGTGTCAAAGAACTTTTGGATGAGCTCTAAAGGGGTTGGCTTGCTAATTTCTACATTTTCTGCACAAATTACAGCCCTGTAAAACCAGGACACAAAGTTGTTTTACATAGCAACCCCCATAATAGACCATTTGTTGAAAGAGAAAATTATATATTCGATCAAGGTATTTTCTATACACCAAATTTGAGTATTTACTATTTACACGCTATATTTAATAAGGTTTAAGTGTTTCTTGCTCCCTGTTAGTGTTAGATGCAGGACTTGCAAACCTGTCAAAACATGGCAGCAAACAATTTTATACATTATCCCATCTAACTAGGTGACAAACCATAGAAATAAGATTTTATATGGTTAGTATATTTTGTGTACATAAATTTTGATTATTTATCTGTTATGTTTTGTTCTTATTTGATGTACATGATGTTTTAAAGTATTTTATGCAAAATGTTATAGTAAAACAGCAGGACAACAGTGAAAACTTCTCCACTTCAATGATTTGACTCCATTTAAGGCACTAGTCTTGTAGTGGTTGGCTAGAGTCATTCAAACGAAGCCTCCCATAGCCCTTTTTGGTAACAGTTGGACTTAAAGAGTGGGGACTTAGGCCGAGTTGACAGTGGGCCTCTATCTTGTGTGTGTTAGCCATAGTGGGTTGTACAAGTCTTCAACAACCTGCTAAATGGAACAGTAACACAACCCACAATAATAGGTTAACAAAATCTTATAACTCATGCATATTTATATTATTTGATGTGTTTATGGCAATAGTAGAGCAATGGCTAGTATAATTACCCTTGGTATTGTCATTTCATTCATGTGTAATGGTTAATACAATTTTAAGGTAGCACTAGCACTAATAACTTCATTATGGTGTATTTAATGTTCATCTCATATAATAATCTCAAACACATTATGCACCAACTGGGAAAGTTTAATTAATCACTTTGTTGGGAAATTTATTTTAGTTCTGGATATGGTATCTTGAATGGTTTACAAATCAGCAATGTGGTTGCAACATGAATACATGAATGGCAGAATTGAAAATTTAACACTTGAAGTTACTTCAGAAGTTTAACAATCACACCGTAAGGTTCAACACTTCATTTGAACCTTCAAGTAGTTGAACACTTCACTGAATTGGGTACATCTAATCAACAAATAAGATCTCAATCATCATTACACCCCTGTGTAGTGAAGTTTCCTTGTCCCTACTACCATCAATACCCCATTTTTCAACTTGGACTTACTTGGGTTAGCATTACAAGCACCAAGTAGATTTCATATTCATAACAAATTCACTTGTGAGTTAATTTTCCTAGTCCTAGCTTCTTAGCAGACTGTGCCAAGGCAGCACAGACGTTGCGCAAGGCTAGGTGGACGGCTTGATTTTCAATGGCAGTCAAGTGTCGGGATTGTTCGGAGTGAGAGTAATTTCCCTCATATTATTTTTTCCAGTATTTCCTCTGCAGTTTAGCCAGTATTCGACATCCAGATTGTACTCAGATAAATCCATTGTTTCTTAATAATAAAAACCCTCAGTTGCTACACTAGTTTTCCCAGTTGGGTTTTTCCAGGGACATTTGTCCATAAATCACTGTTTTGATTTTTATGTGTGTGTGTGTGTGCTAACATTTCTCAGTTTCCAGCGCTATTGTTTTCCGCACTTTTATTTGTGAAGGTTGCAGTGTGATTTATTAGATATTTGTCGTAGCAAATAAATTGTTAAATTAATTAAGAATTAGAAGAATTAATTCTAGTTGTTGCAATAGGATTCTAGTAGTGAAATTTTCACAGGAGATTGATTGGATCACTAAATATGCATATTTCTCACTAGAATTCTAATTATAATGGGATTCAAGTGCCTCAGGAAACGTTATGCTCCATTTAGTCTGTAAACAAGCCTGGTTTCTATTCAATTAAATCGAAAGGTGGTATAGATAGCTATGATTGAAGCATATGTGGTTGGAGAATGAAACTTAGTTCATATATAATTGGCTTCTTATCCCGGGATTAAGATTCAGTCCATTAATATTCAGGTAGTTGAAGTCTTGGATGCCTATGGCATGCCATTCAGTCATGATTGGTCTAGCTCTCACATTCGCCTATCTGCATATATAGTGAGGCCCGCCCTCATGAATTATAGGTATTGTTGAATCTAAGATACCCCCTCTCGAATACACAAGGCACCAATCCTATATAAAGAACCTACTGATCCATCCACTAGAAGTATTGGGGACAATCGATGAAGCAAGTAACTTGATATAGAAGTAGAGGTAAATGTGAAAAGTTACCATCATCGCCCTTCGTTGCTACAGCCTTAGAATCCGAATCTTCCTTGCCCTTCTTCTTTTGAGGACAAGTAGTGGTGAAATGTCCCAATTCACCACATCTGAAGCACCGGACCTTAGAGAGGTATTTCTTCTTCTTCCCTCGCTGCCCCTATTATCCCTTAGATGAGAGAGCCGCATCTTCCTCCTCATCCTTCTTGATCTTGGCTCCTCTGCTACTGTTGCTGCCCATCTTGGTCAATCTCCTGATCTCTTCTTGATGAAGAGTTGCCCACATGTCTTCCTAATTTGGAAGTGTCTCTCTGCCCAAGATGCCTTGGACAAAGGTCTCCCACTCTTCAAACACTGCATTCAGGGTTGTTCTTACCATAAGAACATCATCATGAGTGGCCCCCATAGCAACCAACTGATCTCAAATCGCCTTCAATCTAATGACGAAGGGGTCGATTTCCTCTCCCTTATGCATCTGAAATAGTCGCAGCTGATTCTCCAGAAGCATCTTCTGCTGGACAGAGGTACTTTGATACAATTTGGTCAATGTCGTCCACATATCATTTTTCGTATTCTTCTTGGCAATGTGTGGGACCACATGATCCTTCACCCCGTCCATAATCAAGTGCTTGGCTCTAGCTTGATTTTCCTCATACTTCTTCAACGGATCAACGTCAACAAGAACAACTACAACCTTCTCAGCATGATCTTTGATGCGATATTCGTCAAGGTCTGACAGGATTATGGCCTTCCAGATGGCGAAGTTAGATGCTCCATCTAACCTATCCTGATCCCTTAATCCATGAGAGGCCATCTCTTCTCAACGATGTCGAAATGGATACTCTTCTCCCTTCTTCTGTTGCTGCTCTCAACAATAGACTCGAATCTTGGTTTCTTGGTGATAGAAACCCTCTATAGAACAGGCTCCCTGTAACGAGTGATTTCCCTCTCATAAATCCTCCACCAATTCTGTCGAATCAGCTCTCTCCAATCACTCCTCTGATCGGATCTCAAACTCCTTGGCTAGAAAGTTTGTTGAGGAACTACTTCCCCTTACTTTGTCAACCCTGCTAGACACATTTCTGCACCAGCAGAAACAATGCCCCACCAGCAACTTCCGAAGAAACAAACTGCACTTCCATTCATGGCAACTAGCTCTGCGCCACCTCCTTTTGGACTGCCTCACCCTCTAGGGCCTGCGTGAGCCTCTGCGTGAGCAAGACATGCTCTACGTCACCCTTCTTGGACTGTGTGAGCCTCTGCATCAACTCTGCGTGAGCAAGACATGCTCTACATCACCCTTCTTGGACTGTGTGAGCCTCTGCATCAACTCTGCGTGAGCTACGCTGGCTCTGTGTCACCTCTCTAGGGCATGCGCTATCCCTCTGGTACGCTGCCTCTTCCGGATCTGCTGTGTCACTTGGGACAAACTTCTTCCTATAGCAAAAACTTCGTCACTTCGTTGATGGCTTCAACTCTCCCTGATCTGCAATAGCTCTGATACTGTGTGAAAATTTCTGAATCCTTATAACAAAAATCCTACTGCAGAAATCTAGTTTACTTATTCTACTTGTGTTTTTAATTTAACAAGTTATTTTCAGAAATATTCAGAAAACATTGAAGTAAACACACTGCAGCCGACACATACATACAAATCAAGTACTGAAGAACTAAGAACATTCGACAAAGGACACACAAGATTTTTCGGACAAATGTCCCTAGAAAAACCCAATGCCAGAAAACCAGTGCAACAACGCTTGAGGGTTTTATTATTATGCAGAATTTTGAATACAATCTAGGGTACCAGTAGTGGTTTACCCAACAGAGAAAATCCCGGCAAAAGTACCTCTATCTCTGGAGACAGAAAATATGGTTGATTCAGTTGAAGATGAAGAACCTCACAGGTGCCTACGCAGTCACTGCATCACCCTTCAGTGTGGTTGTGTCACCCCTTCTAGATCTGCTGAATACGAGCCCTTCTTGGCCCACTGAAACCCCAACATAGCTCTTTGAGTGACTGCGCCTACCTATTCTAGCTCTGTGTCCCTCTGCGTGGGCCCTTCCGACTCTGCGTCACCCGTGCTGGGCTTACGCTGCCTCTGCGTCACTCCTCTTGGGCTTGAGCTATTCCTTTGGTACGAATCTACATCTCTGCTAATGTATTCTCGGCCTCGGATTTGAAATCCCTTCGTCGATCTTCCCCTCGCTGCACTGCAAGCTCACTCGAAAATTCTCAGCAAACCGAGCCCCAGAATTTTGACTTAGCTCAAGCGCTAGCGGCCTGTGTGTATTCTCCAACTGACCCCAAGTCTTCTTTTAATATTTTTCCAATTGACAAATCAACGGTCGTGATCTAATCTCTAATCGACGACTAAGATTAGAAAACACTTGATCCTCGTCACTTAGAACATTCTCACCCACATGTCTAAATTAATTACCTTTAATTATTTAATTTCCCTAAGTTAGACTTAGAGTCTCCATTAAAATAATTAATTATTGGAATAACTTAAGTTCCACATGGAATTTCTCCAAACGATTTCTGGGTCTTGGAGATCTCATGTGTTCAAGCCCCTCCACAAGGTTTCGGAGCTAGAGCACATCCGATGCTACCCAAAAAATCAACAGTAAAAACATATCAGGAATTGTCTTCCATAAAATTTCATTGCAAATTAATGTTTTGGCTAGCTCAAAAATGGAATCTAATTAGTGAACGTGTAGGAATTTCCATATATGTGATTCATTCTAGTAGAGTTTATCATATTTTCTCATCATAAGTGAATCATTTTGTGACTAGCCCTAGCTTTTGCAACTCTAACCCTAGCCTTCACAAGCCTAGCCATATGGCTCCTTAATGGCACTTGATTTTCAACAAATTTAAGACAGGATAGGGAAAGCCCCTTCTTTTCCTCAAGCATGTCACTTCTTTCAAGTAGGGCTCATGCTAGTCGATCGAGTGGCTAGTTTACTCGACAATTGTTTTTATAAAGAATATCTCAATGATCCATGAATTATCTCATATCTTATGCCCCGTCAAGGCACTTTGGGTTATATTGGCCAAAACACTCTATTCACCCCTAGCTTGATTAAAACTATTAATTAGGTACTGCCAAATGTGACCCATGAAGCCATGCAACTAGGTATTGTTGTAATTTTCCAATTAGATTAGTTCCGAACCATTATTGGACCGCCCTGAGATGGCAAAGAGGATTTTCCAATGAAATTGTTAAATCCAATTTCCCATAGCAATAATATTTTATCTAGGCCTAAAGAAAAATAGATGATTGGTGCATGCCTAAACAAAGCTAGGTAGGTGGACTAGATCCTATGGTTGAGTGTTTTTTTTGGGCCTCTATGCAGGAGCTCACCGGTCAAATGGGCATTGCTCAAGTTGAACCAAAACCTCAATGTTATCAACCTTGGAACTTGTTGGACCAATGAAGCAAGTTAAGTGAAGATAGGAAATGAGAGCGGTTTCCTGCCACAACAAATGACATAGACTGTTCTTTTTCTTTGATAAAAAAATTTCTCCTCCTGACACTTTCTCCCATTGATGAGGAAGGTTCAAGAGGATTCATCACTTATTATGAAGGCAAGTTACACATCCAAAATGCATAAATCTAAATGTGATAATCTCTTAACCAAGTAGGGGGAAATTTGAGATGCACATCAACTCTACCACCCACCCCTAGGCCATTGCATTCCCTTCATAGGCTCTTGTTTGTACATGAAGGAAATTTAGTTACACTAGTCGACTAATGGTATATTATTAGAAGGGACCCACAATATGAGAAATCTATAACTTTAGAAGGGATAAAAAGCAAAAAGTGTAAAAAGTGTAGCATCCATAGAACACCCATCTTTTATAGAAATTAAATTGAACTTATGTCAAGTCTGAGGATTCTAACAATAAAATATAAAGGCTAGAAAGCTAGAAGTGAATTGTGTTGTCTTATTGAGATGATATCAGAGGACTTTATGAGGGGATTGAAAGATTAAAGGGGAATCATAAGATTAACACGGGCCCAGGGGATTTTTCGAGGAGTTTTGAGGAGTTTCTATGCGGTCGGGTGGCATTCGCTTGATAAATTCCATCATCCGAGCATTTTGGCTTTCATTCCAGTGCATTCCGACAACTTTTGGAAATTTGAGTTATTTGTGGGCTTAACTCAGCTGATTACGCTCAAGGTGGCATTCTGGGAGGAATACATGATAGAACACCTTAGTGTAATAGCTCATTGGAACCGAGACGAGGATACCTCCATGATGGGATGGTTGGACAGGAGTTTCAGTGACCGGAGGAGATGTGGTAGCCGATTTACTCTTTTCTGCATTAAAAAGGAATATTTTAATAAGAGGGAAAAGTGATCCATGAATAAAATAATAATAAAATAAGGCTCTAGAAGGCTCCAAGAGATATATAAAAGAAAGGGAAGAGGCAATTGAGAGATAGCTCTGGATTAGATCATTTTCTTATGTGAGAGGTTTGAGACATGGTTCTCTACTTCATTGGTAGCCCTAGGACGGAAACCCTCGCGTGATTGGTGAGTGTTGGACGGAAACCCAACTCTCTTTGAGAAGACTTCATTTAGAAGTTTTGCAGAGCTTCAGAGATATTGGAGTGAGGATCATTCAGATCTTCAACGGGTGCTCAGTGGATTTAGTGGTAGTTGTTGTCGGAGGGAGAGTGCAGCAGTTCAGTTTTGGAGGCCAACACAGTGCAGTAGTTCATATTGATGGCCAGTTCTCCATCTGAGCTCTTTTTTGGTGAGATGTATTTGTAACCACAATTATTATCTATAATAAAAATGTTGAGATTCTTCCTATTCGTTGTGTTGATAGATTGTAGTGCTTATGTGTTTTATTTTACATGGCAATCTTCTGTTTATTAATTCGGTAATTTTATGGTAAAATGCTGGATTAGCAATATTTAGGCAAAATTTGTGAAATATCCCATTTAGGGATATTACAGTGGTATTAGAGCTTCAATCTTGGATCAGCTTGTTGGTTTCTAGTTTTCAGTTGCAGCTATTATGGTTCGGGATTATCCCCCAAAAAAGTTGTGTTGACCATTCCGTACAAATTTTATTATGAAAACTGTAGATGGATTTGAAAAACGACAAATTTGGCCAAAATTCTAGAGTTGAGCGCCAACATAGCTATGCAACAGATTATCTTGGAGGCCAACTTTCATCTCAGCTATTTTGGTTAGAAGGGCCTACGCAGTCATTGGAGAAGGCTCATTTGTGGGAGCTTCATTGGTGGGATTTTAGAGCTGGGGTGTTGGGAGATTGATAGGAGAGCCATTTGAGGAGGTTGGCTGGGATTTTGGAGAGCAATGATTGACAGTAGCAGCTGCAGTGCCAAAAAGCGAAATTGGAAGAGGGCCAAACTACTAAGGGTCAGATTTTGAAGGTTGGAATTATAGGAAACCCTTTCTGGTTTTTTCTGGGTTTTAGGCAAGGATCACATTGCCAAATTCCTAGAATTTTATGAGCTGTTTTCAGTGGGTAAATCAGAGGCCAAATTCAGGCAGCAATGTAGTCTTGGAGTAGCAGTGCAGTCTCTGGAGGAGCTTGCTATTAGAGCGGTTGGATTTGCTTGCACTCATCACCTGGTGCTTGTAGTTTGCCTTGTGCTTGTAGCCTGCCTTGTGCAAGTCCAGCTAAACCATTGTTACTTCCATATATATCGTTGAAACAATGAAGTTTTTAAAACAACTCCTAAATCAACATAGCAGTGCCTCAGTGGGTTGCGATCTAAACCAAATACCAAAAAGATTAAACAATGCAGAAGTTAGTTCCTTGAAACAAAACAACAGACCCTTCTCCAAGGAGGTACATAATTTTCTCCAACAAAGGCACCAAAGGAATTTACAAAAGGAGAGAGAAGTGGGAAATTGGCTTTATGCACTTGGGATGGAGTTAAAGAATGGAAGATCAAAAAATGGCTTTCTCATGTTGGAGAGAATGGAATCCTATCTTTCAAAGATGGAGCAATCTGATTGGAGTTTAAATTGGGCTTTGGAACCATCTATAATTGCATTTGTACAAGCCAAATTCTTGGAACATCCAAGTGAGAGAGTCAAGCTTATAACTACCTCTTGTTTCAGTGATATTTTGAAGATAGCAACACCCTTTCCTCCCTACAATGATGATGTTATGAAGAGAGTTCTCAGATTGATAGTAGAAACTTTTCAGGATTTGGACAACAACGAAAGCTCTACCTTCGGGAAGAAGCTTGAGATTTTAGGGAGTATGGCCACATTCGAGACGTATGTCATCATGTTTGACCTTGAGTGTGATGATTTGATTTTGCAGATGTTCCAATGCTTCTTCAACATTAGGAGACATCATCCTGAGACCGTCATAGCACATATGCAGTCCATCCTGTCGTCGTGTATGAGAGACCGTGAGACCATTTGCCAAGAGTTGCAGACCAGTTTGTTGAGCATTTGGAGGAGAGAGCAGTTGGTCTCACTAGCTGCTTATGAGCTAGCCCAAGGGTTGGTTGAGCAGAATATTGGGCTATTCAAGAGACAGTTGACCAGGGAGGAGCTGCTCCAGTTTGGAGGATCAGGCAGCAGAAATGAGTTGAGGAAGGGAGTTTTATTCATCTGTAAAGAACCCTGGGGCTCCGATCACTCATGGTTGAGTCATGTAGATGATGTGGCAGAGGCAAAACAGAAGGGCATTCCTTTTGTATGCCAAGATGAGGACTCTTATTTAGGTGAGTCCATAGGATTAGATGAGGATGCTTCTGGGGAGCAAGAGCAGTCATGCAAAGATGATGACAGTAGGCCAAAGCTGTATTCCACTGTGCAGGGTGAGCAGTCAAAGGACTCTACGAGAGATACTCAGGGTGATGAGTCACTTGTGACGATTCAACCGGAGCAGCATATGATGGAGCAGGAGTCAGCAGAGGAGGATACTATGCACATCATGCATGATAGTCCTTTGGGGGAGAGCTAGATGGAGGCTCACATTGAGTCTATGATGGATATGCAAATAACCTTGGGGTCAGCCATTGAGGAGGAGCAATCAGATGCACAGATACCGAGTACGGTGATAGGAGTTGCAGATCCATATCCTCTGGAGATGTTGGAGGTTGATGGGATAGTTCTGCAGGGGGATAGTGGACAGCAGGAGCATTACATTCCCGATCAGGAGAGGGGGGAGCTGTTGGAGATGGTGGAGCATCCATCTTTGGGCCGACACACTGATGAGGTGCAGATAGATGCACATGCATTCAGCAGAGCTGCAGTACTTTCAGGGAGTAGCACTCTCCAGGAGTACATCGATGGGGCTTGCAACATATCTTGGCCACTTTGGCCCATTATAGAGGGAGGGGCTTTCTTCTGTAGGCAGATCTCGTCGGCACACTGAACAGAGCAGCGTGAGTTGATTACAGACTGGCGACAACACCCTAGGCATGTTCCGTATACAGTTGTCACTTCATTGGATTCTTCTTCCCTGATAGATTGGCGGGAGATCATGAGTTGGTACCCTCTTGATGGTACGATCTTCTTCGTAGGGAGCACAACGGAGCAGGGGCCTTTAGACATGGCAGAAGATACAGATTCTAGTTCCCATTGGGGCACAGATCGACGTTTCTTCAGCATTCCATCCCGGTTTTAGGAGAGCGGGATCAACATTGGATTGAGTCAGGGTTTGGATTGGAGAGAGGTGATGAGTTGGTACACAATTCATGGGGCACCTTACACAGACATAGCTACAGCACAATAGGAGCCGTGGTCTTCACCTCATAGAGCATTAGCTATAGCCAGAGGCAGTGTGCAATTCGAGGCATAGGACTTGGGCGATGATTGGCCATGATGGCATTGGGATCCGGGAGGATTGTTTGTTGACAGGTACAGTGAGAGATCAGTTTGGGATCTCGACATGGAGGGGTCTATTCCAAGTGGCTTGACATAGATGCATAGCAACACCCAGGGGTTTGTATGGGATCCGGGCATTGGGTCTCAGTTGCATCGGGCCCATAGGGTGGCCCACATATTTTGATTGCTTGAGGGCAAGAAATCTTGGGGCGGAAGGTTTATAATATTCCCTTTTTTGGTGTCACCTATGATAGGGCTAGGATGGACTTCCAGAGTTAGGAGCAGACTAGTCACAGGTACAGGTTAGTGTCATGAGCGGGCCCAAGGGATTTTTGGAGGATTTTTGAGGATTTTTTATGCGATTGGGTGGCATTCTCTTGATATATTCCATCATCCAAGCATTTTGGCTTTCGTTCTGGTGCATTCCGACAACTTTCGGAAATTTGAGTTATTTGTGAGCTTAACTCAGCTGATTACGCTCAAGGTGGCATTCCAGGAGGAATACATGATAGAACACCTTAGTGTAATAGCTCATTGGAACCGAGACGAGGATACCTCCATGATGGGATGGTTGGACATGAGTTTCAGTGACCAGAAGAGACGTGGTAGCTGATTTACTCTTTTCTGCATTAAAAAGGAATATTTTAATAAGAGGGAAAAGTGCTCCATGAATAAAATAATAATAAAATGAGGCTCTAGAAGGCTCCAAGAGATCTATAAAAGAAAGGGAGAAGGCCATTGAGAGATATATTTGGATTAGATCATTTTCTTATGTGAGAGGTTTGAGACGTGGTTCTCTACTTCATTTGTAGCCCCAGGACAAAAACCCTCGAGTGATTGGTGAGTGTTGGACAGAAACCCAACTCTCTTTGAGGAGACTTCATTTAGAAGTTTTGTAGAGCTTCAAAGATATTGGAGTGAGGATCATTCATATCTTCAACGGGTGCTTCAGTGGATTCAGTGGTAGTTGTTGCTGGAGGGAGAGTGCAACAGTTTAGTTTTGGAGCCCAGCACAGTGCAGCAGTGCATATTGATGGCCAGTTCTCCATCTCAGCTCTTTTTGGGTCAGATGTATTTGTAACCCCAATTATATCTATAATAAAAATGTTGAGATTCTTCCTATTCGATGTGTTGATAGATTGCAATGCTTATGTGTTTTATTTTACATGGCAATCTTTTGTTTATTAATTCGGTAATTTTATGGTAAAATGTTGGATTAGCAATATTTAAGAAAAATTTGTGAAATATCCCATTTGGGGATATTACATATTTTCGTGGCATAGAAGTTGAGCAATTAGAGAAAAATAAATTTATTTGTCAAAATAAGTATGCTAAAGAATTATTGAAAAAATTCAGGATGGAGAATTGCAAACTTGTTCCTACACCAATAGCAACAGGTGCAAAGTTAAGTAAGGTTGATGAAGGATCAAATGTCAATCCAACTATATTCAAAAGAATGGTTGGCAACCTTATGTATCTCACGGCTACAAGATCAGAAATTATGCAATGAGTTAGTTTGTTTTCTAGATTTATGGAGTCTCCAAAAGACTCACATTGGAAAGTTGACAAAAAGAATTCTGAGATACATAGTAGGAACTACAAATTGTGACATATTTTATACAAGCATAGAGAAAAAAGATTTGGTTGGATATATTGACAATGATTTTGCAGAAAGTTTGGATGATAGGAAAAACACCTCTGGTTATGTGTTTCATCTTGGTTCAGGTATGATATCATAGACATGTAAGAAGTAACCAATTGTGACACTTTCATCAACAGAAACAAAATATGTAGCAGTAACATCATCAACATGTCAAACATTATGGTTAGGAAGAGTTTCATATGGAATTCAATAGAAAAAAGAATGATCAACAGTACTCTATTGTGACAACACCTCAGCCATTGCACTATCCAAGCATAGTGTGTTTCATCAAAAGAGCAAGCATATTGATATACAATATCATTTTATTAGATAACGTGTGAGTAATGGAGAAGTCAATTTAAAGCCTTGTAAATCAAGTGATCAATTGGCTGATATATTCACTAAGCCATTAGTAAAAGATGTATTTGAGTTTCGCAGAGAAAACTTAGGTGTTGTAAGCCTAGCGGAGAATTAGACCAGCAAGCATGTTTGAATTGTTACGAGTCATGTCTTAGTTTAGTGGTCGTAATTAAGGGGGAGTGTTAAAAATAGCCAATTACTCTCACATGTAGAGTAGTCTAAATGTAGAGTTTGATTTAAGTGAGTTAGTTCGAGTTCAATCTTATATTTAGTAAAGTCAAATTTAGTGTGTGTTTGAATGTTGAAGTTATTTTGAGTGAGTCGTTAGTTGAAAAAGTATAAATACCCCTCTTCGAGTTCATTGTAATCATCAAGTTTTGTGTGATCAAAAAAGAATAGAAACAACTAGTGTTGTTTTTGTGTGTCAAATTTTGTGCCCTTCTTTCTCTACCTTTCCAACAAGAAGAAGGGGGTTACGTTGTGCCAAACTGGAAGGACAACGAGTTCTGATTGCCCTTTGATTTTATCATTGATGAGGCCATACCCACCCGAAGAATTCTGGGTTTGACCTTGGTCGTCTTTCCTACGAATGGAGTTTGGGGTTTGTCCCATTTCAGGTCGATTCCTCGGGGAATCATCGCTGGCAAGCCTGAGCGAAATGGATGAGGAAGACGACATGATTAGCAGACCAAGTTGCTTACACCATGCTAGACGATGATGAAAACTGTCATCAGTTTGTTGATGTGGGTGTGGACGTTAATGTTGCCATGAATTGGCTTTGTCACAACAACGAGTTTTTGTGGACAAAAGAAATGCCAAGGTATGTTCATGTTTTTACTTTTTATTGCTTTTGGTTTTATGGAATCCTAGAATGGGCTTATCAGATTATTAGTTTTGTTGAACTTTACATCATTATCAAATGTCGAGGTCACCATACTCTACAGTAAGCGATGGGCTAGAGAAGAGTCGTTGCTTGCCTATGGAGGGATGTAGACTTTCGAGCAACGTTCCTGATGACGATGCATGGGAATTGTTCACATGGCTGCAAACCAGGTTGTTCATCTCAATATGTTGGTTCCTGAAGCTCTGATTGGTATAAACTTCCGGTGAAGGACTTCACCGCAGCCCCTGGAGTAGGGGAACCTCAATTCCAGTGGAGTCAGAGCGTTACGGTCTTTCAGAATGGCAGCTCAGCTTTTCTGGCTCCGATTCCTGTGATAATGCTTCTCACCACGGCCAACAGAGGCTTTGGAACCCTCGTTAAAGAGCCCAAGATGAAAAAATCCCGCTCACAAGTTTATTTTTCCTCTTTACATTCATTTCATTTTTTTCCCGAAATTTTATCCCATCACCTCCCTGCATCCTCTTAATCGTTGCCTCTAGTACACAAGCTATATCTGGGTAAGTAGCGGGCATTATAATGATTAATTGGTCGCCGCTACGTGAAATCTGAGGATTCACTTTATCGGTGATGGCACAGAGTCTAGAAGTGTGGGGTGTTGAAAAGCATGAATGCACAGGCCCATGTTGCAGGGCTGAAGATGTTATCTACCAGGGATAACAAGTTCATAATCCCACTAAAATAAGGCCTCTACAAAAGGGATTGGATTCATTTTCTAATTTTGCAGGGAAGGTCATTCAGCATCTGAAGACGAAGGACAGGGGATTGGATTCATTTTCTAATTTTTCAGGGAATACCATTCAGCATCTGATGACGAAGCACTAATCCTCTTTGAGAATGGTCTGTCAGATGAATTCATGAGAATTGAATCTACCTCTTGCTTCACTCTTCCTACAGATTTAAGGGCTGTTTCGAACCAGGATTTAAGCTATCCATTAAAATATAAAGCGACAGGTCTACATGGTGTTGTTTTTTCTGGAGTTGTTTTTAGGATCAGGGATCAATCAAGTGTCCAATTTGGTTTTATTAATGTTAGAAACAATCTAGGGATTATTGTGAGAAAAAAACTTCGGGTTTGGTTCGAATTCCGGCTATGACTGGGAGAGGGATTATTTCTCTGGGGTTTTTGTTTTACTTTTTTCTCTATAACAAATGGTGGGTGGAGGTCCAAGTTCCATCCCCAACAGAGGATTCCTGCATTGGAAACTTCTTGTCGTTCCAGGCAGTCAATCCAGTAAAAACCTTCCCCTATGGCGTGCATCCAATAGAGCAACCCTATACTTTTCACTCCAATGCAACTCTGCTCGATACTGGTACAAAAGATTAGAAGGCATGGCAGATATTCATTGTGTTCCGCAACAAGGAGGTGCTTGTCTCTGCAGGCCATGCGGTGATGGCAGATGGGTCATCTTTTCCTGCTAAAGCGCACAAAGTCACCATTTTGGCAAGTTTGCCATACACAGATCTCAAGATTGCCACTGAAACTGATGGGGACATGAGACGGATTGCGGTGCAGCTTGGGATGTAGGGCAGCGACGCACTGAATTTGGTGTTGAAGAAAAGAGTATTCCTATTCCTAATTACATCAGCCTTACTAATGAAGGATACACATCCCCTAGGACTTCTCAAATAATTGTTTGCTACTTCTATTTGTGAAATATGATTCTATCACATCATTAACCAGCATGGACCCATCTAAACTGGGTACTTTTCAGAGGAGAATTTTTTTAACAGCGCTTAGAACTCTCACTTTATCGACAATTAATTTTTGAATAAATGGCCAGTGTTGCATTTGCAGAGTGCTTGATGGAAGCTTGCTTTACAAAGGATCCTAATCTATGGATGCACAAAGTTTCTCCTAGCAATGGCAGAGGGGAGCAGAGGGAAGAATTTACCCAAACCATGAAGGGTGCAGAGACATTAGAACAAAGTCAGAGCGACTACTACATCCATGGAGCTGCAGGCTTTTACTACCAAGACATAAATTTCTCAACTGTGATGAGTTGCGAGAAGATGCTAACAATTTTCAACCTTACTCAATACATGGCTAGTAATACAAGCAATGAAAATGGTCAAATATTGTTACAGAAATGACACCATTCTTCCATCCATCATCGGTTCATCGTTTCCAACAAGCCTATATCTAATTTCCAGCCTCACGTTTATAAACTCCCTCCAGATTTGAAATATTGTTCAGAAATGTCACTATTCTTCCATCCATCATCGGTCCCAACAAGTCTAAATCTAATTTCCAGCCTCACGTGTACAAACTCCCTTCAGATTTGAAGAGAACCACGTTATATCCTCCATTAATTTGGAAGATGAATGGTACAAACTCCCTCCAGATTTGAAGAGAACCGCGTTATATCCTCCATTAATTTGGAAGATGAATGATATACTCAATCCTTTAATTTGGAAGGTAAATGTTATACTCAATCCTGATTATCAATGTGGGCAGCTAAGGAGACTGAACCCAACTGAATTTCCAGATTCTAGTGGGACGCAACTGACTTTATTTGCCAATGCTCGCTGGCAATTAGTTTGCAACATCTCGACTAAGATCAGTAACACTATTTTTTCATCCATCATCGATCCCAGCAAGTCAGATATGCTTTCCAACTTCAGGTCTACACACTCCCTCCAGATTTGAATCGAACCACGATATATCCTCCAAATTGGAAGATGAACACATTGGACTTCATCTTCTAGTGCTCGCTGGCAGATGGTCTGCAACATCTCTACAAAGATCAGTGAAATCTCGTTGTTGTGTTTCCTTCTCTATTTACTATAACCAGACTATCATCCCTTGTCAAACATGTGCCCATGCGATGAAATAATCTTGACGCTCTTAGAACATGACAAGCATGCATAAGACTCATTGTGGTTTTTTTTGGGTTTTCAAAATTAGTATATATTTTAATGAGAAAGGGTTTAAAATATATATATATATATAGAATTTTAATGTGTTTATTGTGAATTATTGATGGTTTTAAAATGTTGGAAGTGTATAACTTATTATCATTTTTAAATGTTTTATTTGTATTATTGAAGAAATTGAATTTGATTTTTTTATTATATATTTTAATAATATTTATTTTTCCAAAAAACTTGAAATTTTGGAAAAACATAAACACCCTAATTTATTATAATTAAATTAAAATATTTTTTTAAAAATCATAATAACATTATTAATAAATTAAAATATTTTTTTAAAAATCATAATAACATTATTAAATAAATGGTATATATTAAAATTAATATAACATAATATTAACTTAAAATACCAGAAATTATATATATTAAAATTAATATAACATAATATTAACTTAAAATACCAGAAATTATAAATATAAAAAATTATTAGTTAAATTAAAAAGAAAGATTATAAATATTATTTATTATAAATTAATTATTAAATATAAAAATTAAATGATAATATATAAATTTGAATTTTGACTTTAAAAATAAATATAAAAATTGCTTCAATTTTTTATTTATTTTAAATCAAATTTTCTATAAAATTGATATCAAAATAAGTAATATCAATTTATTTTGCTTTAGAAAATTTCGAGTTAAGTAGAAAAACTATAAAATAATTGAAACCATCAAGAAAATGAGGAAATATTAATAGTATTTGAATGGTTGGATTGACTAGATATACAAGATTTACATGGCTCTATTGCTTCTTAATACAAATCATATTTTTCCACTCTAAATAAATGAATATTTCAATATTTAATAATATATATTAAAAGATATGATATTATAAATAATAAAAAGTATAAATAACAAAATAAAAAGAGAATAGAGTAAATATTATAAAGCAATGTATAAAGAATGATTGTAAATTTATTATGTGAATTGTCTTAGAGAGGAATCAAATCTCTTTTACTTATTTTTTATTTAAAAAAATATTTAATTTAAGAAAAATTATTTTATTTTATTTTGTGGGGTAAATATTGTATTGTCTTTTATACTAGAATATATATGAATATGTTAGATATTTTAGGTCACTCTTTCATTAGGAAGATAAGATTATAGTTAAAAGTGCACTCTTCCAAGAGAGGCATAAGAGATCATGATGTTAAAAAAACTAAAAAGGTGATACATTTATTGAAAAATGGACCAGGTTGGCCATTAGGACGAGTTGTGAAATCAATGTGCAAAATTAGCTAGAGCACAGCACGAGACTAAGTAGAGTGATCATTGTTGGTGGTGGTAACCTAAATGAGGACTTCATTGTTGTTGGGGGTGTTGTCTGCTTAGGGGGGGGACCAAGATGATGCTCAATGCGATCCAAGTTTTGGTCTAGGTCCCTCATGTGATGATGCAAGTGCTCTAGAGAGTATATGATGTTTGCATGATGTTCAAACAGGTCCATTCGAATTTTTTCAAAGATAAATTTCAAATGCCAATATAAGTTGATGGTGTACATGTACTGATTCAAACGGCCATGTGTGTGTCCAACATTTGGCACCCAATCAACAAGTTCAACAAGAACCTGTGTCTGAAAATTGCTACCATCGGGAGGCTCCTTCAGGTTCCATATGAGATAGCTCCTCTTAGATGGGACTCGAGGTGAGATATCAAAACCTAGAAGTTGATTCCTTTAGACAATGGTGAGCGCATGTATGTCCCTGAGAAGCTTTCTTCTGGTAGTAGGTTTCCCCTCAACGAACACATACATGTTGATGGGGTATGGTGAGAGGCCAAACAACAATACAAGAGCAAACTCGAAGGGAGGTGAGGGGACAATCGATAAGAACAAAGAGATGTGCCACATGAGGCAGAGAAGGGACCAACTAACAAGATGTCAAATGAAACCAAGAGTTTGAAGAGGAGAAAATATTGTAGCTGCCACAAGGAAGCAGAGTTGGCTCAGGATGAATTATAGAGGAAAACATAGAGCCCGTCAAGGAAGCTAGTAAAAGAAAGTGAGAAGCCATGAGATAGAGACCAGATAAAAAGAACAGATCCCATAGAGAAGACCGAGAAGTACTTGGAGAACGACTAGAAAAAATGAAGGTGAGAGGAGTATCAATTATAAGTTCAAAAATATAAACAGAAACTAGTCAAAGAGATAGATGCAAACCAAAGACAATTAGGATAACTCTTGTTAAAGAATATTGGTTCCCACAAAGACTGTCAGCCAACTTGCAAAGGGAACCAATTTCAAAGGCCACAACATGCACATCAATTTTTTGGCAAAAGGGAAACAACAGATCCATGCCAATATTCAAGGGTGCTAATTGGAAAGCATCTTTAAGTCTCTAGTTGGGGAGGGGAAACTTGCTAATTTTTAAGCAGCAAAATAGTACCAAAAGTAGAAAAGCAAGGCCTGGCCAAGGCTCACGGAAGTGGGTTGACCAGTGCCCCCATTTTGGATTGACAAGAGTCGAAGGAAATGTTGTAGACAGGAGGTATGTTACTTAGTTAAGCCAAATGAGAGTAACATTGTGGAGGATAGAGCCATGAGTCGCATTAGAATGACAAGAGTCACCACATGAGTAGAGATGTGACAAGATTGGCAAGACGATGGGTATTCAAGTAGTGGTGATGCTTGGGCATGGGATTGAAGGTCCTGTAGCCAACTCACCTAAGGCGAGATCTTGAAAATGCAACCATAAAAACTCTCTTTCATGATTGTCTCATCCAATTCCTCACCCATCCCATTCTTGGTACATGCAATGTATTATTTCCTTCGACAATCATGATTCGTCAGAAAGCTCGTTGTTGGCGTGGTAGTAGTCTTCTTGGGGATCTTGGGCATGCTTACGAGCAAAGTATTCAACCCATAACTTCCATGCCAGTGCGACCGCAAACATTCAGGAGTAAATCTGTCTCATGAAGGCCGCCAAAACCATTATCTACATATTTTTTTTATTTTATTGGCATGTCAAGCTACTTCTAGGAAAAAATTGGTTGATAGGAGGTCGATCTCTTGCACATGCTAGATGAACTCAAAATTTTTATGCTTGAAGTGGAAGGTTGGCTAGCTAGAATTGAGATGGGTTCTTTGCCTAGCTCTCCAATTCCTCCGCCATGCAAGGTTGAGGAATAACCTATCAATCTAGATACTTCGTTGTCATCTTGATGCTTAAGTTCCTTATAATGTCATTTTAGTCCTTGTTATTTAAGCTAGCCTTCATGACTATAGATATGTTTCTCTTTGAGTCTTCGTTTACTTTATTTTTCTTCTTGTCTCAAACTTTGCAGTTCAATAACGTTGTTCATTTTGTCTCTAAGTGGTGGTTTCCACCCTCATGGAGAGCAACTATTTTGAGACTTTGCTAGTCTTAAACACTCAATTTTGTTAATTTTTTACTCTATGTTTTACTAACTTTGGTTTGATTCCAAAATAATAAACCAAAAATAATAATTTTGCAATATCCAATAAAAATATTTGTTATTTTAATGTAAAAACAATTAAAAAAAAAGATTTAAATAAAAAATGAAATAATATAATTTAGTACAAAAGATAATTTAATTATTTTATGTTTTAATTTTTGTTTAAATATATTTTTCTATTTAGAAAATTTAAAAATAAAAATCAAATTTATCACATTTTTTAAAATATTTATAACTATGAAATGGATTACCATACCAAATTAAGTTAAAATATTTTTTCAAAAAACTTATTCGTAATATATGGAAAAACCTAAGGTTTAAGGTAGATAGTAGATATTAACCAGTAATGTCATTAATCAACTATAATTGAACTTGCTAAGTTTGAAATTGCAAAAATTACAATTAGATTAAATTATTTTTTGGAAGAAGAACATCTTGAGGGTAATATTGTTTAAATCATATATTCAGGGTGGAGAGGATAATATTAAAGAAATGGGCATGTTCTCTCTGCTTTGTAGATCGGGAGTCTGACTTATTTCTCTTGTATGAGACACAGTCCTTAGGTACCAAAGAAATTGTGATAGCATATTTCTCTATCATGAATCTCCTATGTCTTCTTTTCAGAAGAGAAATCAATCTAGTTGTGACCTCATCATCTATTTTGATGAATTAATAATTGGTTGGTATCCAAATTAGACAAATATAATTAGATTACAAATTAAATTTGAAAATAAATATGACTTAAATTAAATTATGATCATTTTTTTTATAAATATATTAATTAAAAATATTTAAATATTTTTTTCTAAGTTAGACTATATCTATTATATTATACAAGGGAAAATATTACATATCTCTTCCTCTGTACTTGGCAAGCCAATTCCGGAGGGAAGTATCAAGAGTTTGAAACTAGAATACGGACTACCCCAGCTGGGGAAACCAGTCCACCGATAGCACAAAATAAACGCTACCCAGAATGGGAAACCAGCATACACAGTATCAAAATTTAAACTAAAGCCTGAAAGCGAAGTCTTCCAAAACATGTTTAAACTAGATAACGCTATGAAAAAACTAGAAGGAGAGAAGAGCACCCTACAAATGAAACTAGTGTGGACCTTCATTCTTCTTGCTGGAGTTGGGGTCTTCCTCCTCGATCCTGCAAACACAGAAAGAGTCATCATCCTCCTTGCTTAGCACGTGGCTAGTGTCCTGAAGCCATGGCGACCTTAGAGTGTCTGGCCGTTTGGAGGTGGTAGCAAGCTGACTGGTGTCCTCAACCTTATCTCCTACGTCGCTATTTTAACTTCGACCATTGCTGGAACCCAAATTGTTTTTGGTGCAATGGCTACTGTTGGAGGCGCTCTGCATAGGGAGAGCTTTCATCTTGCGAGGGATGAAGGTCAACTCTGGCGGGATCGTCGACTTGCGCGATCGCTTTTTGGGTCGAATGCTTGAGGAAGCAGGAGAGGAGATAGGGAGCTGCAAGGATAATTGAGCAGAAATATTAATAGGGTCGAGCCTGCTCGGCTCCTCCCAACCCACAGAAAGATTCAGTTCCCTGCCCATGGCATGCGATAGGAGTGGTTTGGAGGGGAGGCCATGGCCTCCATCTCTCTAGCACCGCATACTGTGACGCCTTGGCATGACAGGCGAAGGAACATATGTGTAGGATAGGGAGGGAGTGCACGACAGCACAGGAGAGGAGTTGTTACCACCTGAGAACACTGTGGGGAGGTTGTGACAGGGCTGAGCAGGGCCAAGAGCTAGGGATTGAAAGGAAGAATGGGAGGCATGCACAGATAACAGGAGGGAGAGCCGAATGGAGGTCGAATGAATGCGGGTAGTAGACTTAATAGCCATGGTGACGGAATCGAGAGCCCTTAATGCTCTGTAGTAGGAGGACGTCGCAATGAAGGTGGCAGAGTGCGAATTTAAGACAGACTTGCTCGGGCATTTAACGTTGGGCGAGCGACCATGTGCGGGCGTGTGGGATGGACAATTGTCCTGCCACATGGCGCCCATGTGGCCCCTCCGATCACTGCAAGGCACTCGCATCCGGGTAATATTTAAATATTTATTAATAATTAAAATAAATTCTAATTAAATGATTTAATTTTTAATTATTTTATTTTAATTAAAAAATAATTAAAACATTTTATAAAAATAAATTCTATGTTTTAATAAATTATTAACATTATGATTTCAATATGATAAACAATTAAATTATAATATACTTTTACAGTTTTAAAAAATTACAATAATTTATGTGAAATATTTAATGTAGATAGAAAATCTTTTGGATTAATCACATCATTGGGATTTGGTCGACGTTTTGAACCATCTCATGTGGTTCATCCTCAGACAAGGTGAAGAAGGAAATCGATCTCAATGAATAAATAGTAAGGATGCATCTTGCCCAGAGTTAGCTGTTAAAACTAGCTGTTATTTAGCTAATTAGTTAGAAAAATTTTAAAAAATTAAATATTTAATTAATTAGTTAGAAAATTAAAAGTTATTTAATTTATTTAATTAATTAGTTAGGAAATTAAAATTTTTTAATTATTTAAAAATATAATAATTTAGGAAAAAAGGTTAAATTATAAAATTCATAAGGGAGAAGGGGTAACTTATATTTTTCTAACTAATTAACTAAATAACAGCTAGTTTTAACAGCTAACTCCGGGCAATGATGCATCCTTACCATTTATTCATTGAGATCGATTTCCTTGTTCACCTTGTCCTGAGGATGAACCACATGAGATGGTTCAAAACGTCGACCAGATCCCAATGATGTGATTAATCTGAAAGATTTTCTATCTACATTATGGATCACAAAAATCTTAGATCTAACATGAAATATTTAATGCTTAAATTAATAAGATAAATCATTCAATTATAATAAATTTTAAAAATAAATAAAAAATTATAACAATACAATACCATGGAAATTAAATTTATAATATTAAGACTTCAAAATATATTATTAAAATGAATAATGTTTATAGTAAAAATCAACCTAATATTCTTCACATTATTTAAAATATATTTAACTAAATTAATAAGTCATATATATATATATATATATATATATATATATATATATATATATATATATGTACTGAGAAATTACATATGATACAAGCAAGTGGAGATGCTTACCAACAGAGTCCACATTTAACATAAAAAAAAAAAGAAACGTATCTAACCTTGAACTAGAACTAGCGTTGTGTAGAGACTGATGATAGTCATCTGCTCAAAATTGGGAAACCAGATGGCCTCCAAGAATGTTACAAAACCCATTGTGCTTATAAAAAATTTAATATGAACAAAGAAAGAGTTCCAAAAATTGAAGAAAGGCCTTTCATGAATTTTGAGTGTAAGCAATGTTCGGCATGTTAATTGAATGGACCGTCTCGCCCCCCTTCCAACTATGGTGGATACTCCCACACGATTGTTATTCCATAGCTAGTTTCGACTTGCTGATGTGAATTTACCTCTTGTTGTTTTTATGGCTTAGTTGCCTTGTTGCTGGTGGCCTGAGCCATTTCTCTATTGCACAGAGGTTATGGTTGTCTAGAGATTGCTTCAGTTTTACAGTCAAGCCCCAACTTTATAGGGTTGGTTAGATTTATGCCCTGGGATATCGAATCCAAGGGACTTTGGGAGGAGGGTTCTTGGTCATCCCGAGAATTGGAGGGCTCTGGAGTCGGTGGAGGAGGAGCGAACCAAATTCCTAGTACCCTGACCAGAACACACAAGGCAGCCCTTGCTTGGACCAGGTGAGAGTCTAGGTTAATAATGTGACCCTCCGCCACTTGCATCACCTCTTCTTGATCTCGCAAGTGTCTGCTAAACATGTTCATGATCACCCAATGGATGTCACCAGTATTCTTGATCTCCTCAACCTCCATGTTAGCTATCAACCTGTAGATGCACCCTATGATGTCTTCATCATAGCGATTAGTGCCATAATTTTTCCAGGGAGGAAGAGGATGACGACCCTCGCCTCTCCCTCCTCTCAGAGGCCTTCCATGCTCTCAAACCATAACATTCAGAGTGTGCTTTCTCGAGCCTTCTATGTTAACTTTATTAAGCTTCTCTTTGTGCACAAGAATGAAAATGGTGAAGGGGAAAATACCTTCTTTGTTATGTTGGAGATCACATCCTAAACCTTCATTAAATGCCCTTCCCTCATTTTCCAACCACGTCATCTAATGCAAAGGACAAAGCTTGTGGAGATGGTAGGAAAAATGCACTACCAATCTCTAGATTTAAATGTTAATAGATCAAATGTCATGAAGGTCGACAGGACCTTCATGGAAAACCTAGGCGTCCAATTCTGGGCTATTTAAATATTTATATTATTGGATATGTAAAATGTAAATTTAATTTACTTATTATGTGAGAAATTATATATTAATTTATTTGAAATTTTAAATTATGAGATATATAAATTTAAGAATTTGATGAAATATTATCACTAAAGGTTATAGATTTATAAGCAAAATCATTTTAAAGTGAGATGATAGTTTTTAATATTTCCTAATCTTACATAAGTAATCATTTATAGTGAAAACAACTATAATAATCTGAAACTTTGAGAATGATTATGAGAATTGAATCTTATTAAAGGACAATTGCATGGTTTTATTGACATAAGTCATTCTAAAGGAATTGAACCTCATAGATTATCTAGCAAATAATGATATAAAATAATGTTATCTTAGAATGAATAAAACCATCTTAGATCCATATTAACTCTGGATCTACCAAGTGCGCATCAAATCTCTCTATTGAGATGCAAACCTCTTTTTTAGTGAAAAGGGATTCAATCCCTCTCGGCCCTAGGTAGATCCAAAGTTAAGATGGATCTAGACTAGTTTAATTATTAGCCTTTAAATGGTCCACATTAGAGAAGAACACCATGGGAAAAAACCATGGATTAGGAATACCATGGAAAAAAGCCATGGGTTGAAGAATTTTATGTTTTTTATTTTATTTTCGACTAAGTCAAAATGTTGAACATTACCACATCTCTACCGTGGAGAGCTGAGTCAACCATTAGAAATCTAATTAATTATATGAGAGGAGCACAAATATCTCTCTATGAAATCAAATACATATATAACCAATACTTTTCTTCCTATTAAGTGAGTAGCATTTATGTGATATTAAAAAGAAAAAGATTATCTTTGTATTGATTGAGTAGATGAAAGATTTTAATTTCTTAATTGAGCTTAAGCTAACAAAAGTATACCCCTTGATTTCAGTTAAAAAAACGTATTTTTGTTAAGAAACAAATTTAAAAAATTTATTAACTTTTAAATTGGTATAATTTCTTATAAAAAATAATTATAATTTAATACAATAAAATAATTAATATAAAATCCTAAAAGAAGATTATATATATATATATATATATATATATATATATATATATATATATATATATATATATATATATGATTTACATTATCTTCAGAGATTGGAAATTACATCAAAATGTGTCTTTGACTAATGAGTCTCGCATTGGGGAGAACTAAACATAACAAAAAAAAAACTTCGAAGAGAGGACAAAGATAACTAGAAGCAAAAAGACGTAAGACAATCCAAAAGGTTCAACTATGGACCTTTCCTGGGATACAAAACTAAGATAAACTATTGTTCAAAACTACATAGAACAAGGTCATTAGAAAACTATCCATAGTGGTCGGAATACGAAGTAGCAATTTACATAGACTCCATTGAGCGCTCTTTAGCTACTGCTATCAATTGGGGAATACCCAGTTGCTACTCAATCCTGTCAACCCTGCAGTCCACTCTACCCAAATGGTTGTGAAGTCGATCTAGAGAATGTTGGATGTCCTCCCAATGTTCCTATCTATCCACCAATGCATGCCCTATAATGAATTTCATCTACCAATATAGGTCTATAGTTTGCATGTACTGATTGAACCGACCCCTGGTCTGCCCAGTGTCAAGGATCTAATCATCCCACTCAACTAAGACTTCTATATCAAAAAGGGGAGCTCTCTGCATGGGGGTCGCGGCATTGACTTGGGAGATTTCCTCTTGAATAGGGTGAGGTGTCAAGTCCCGGTAGTGCCCGGAAAAAATCTCCACTCTTTAGTGCAAATGTGATTTCCCTATGACATGGCATTATACTGCGTGGTTGTTGATTCTCTAATACCAACTGATCTAATGATTGAAAATTGTTGGCCTAGAAAGGGCCATTGAGTACCTTCTAAACCAAAAATTAACCCACCCGAGGCCCTGTGCTAAACTAGAAATCACCCAATGTGTCAAACCACTAGGCCCCCGCTACAGAAGGCACATAATAGAAATCCACAAGGCATTTTCTCTGGCCCAATGACCTTCGCCTTAGCATAGCATTTTTAGCCAATGCCACCACCATAATTCTACATGAAAGCTTAAAATAAATGATAAACCATAAATCAATCCTGAAATTTACCAACGAGGTGGGGATGATGAGTAAAATACCACAGCTAGAGTCAAAGGATTCCCTAGTAGAACCAATATAGACATCAAGTCACCAAGTCATCCTCACCTTACTCAAATAAACAACCCCCAAATAGTCATCTCTCTTGTTGTTATTAAAACACTAAAGGATGTTGAAACCAATTTCAATATACCATGTATAATTGAACACATAATATATCCTGACTAGGGCCAAGAGAACACAAGTCTAGCACCACATGCACTTAGACTTCCGAGTAATCCCGCACCAGGACACTCACAGAAAGCACCCATACTGGCCCAACTAATTCTTGGAGAACCAAATCCCCCTCGACATAAATCAATGCATAAATGTGAAAGGAGGAGAAGATATAACTTTTCCAACCTAAAGTGAAATCCACAATGATAATGCACCTGAGATGAAGCTTATCACCCCTCGTCACCCTACTCCATACCAATCACACGAACTCGCCTTTATTTCTACGGTCGTTGACATGCATACTAGAGGGAGAAGCCCAATCCGCCCTACTAGTGGAACTCACCCACATAGACCCATCCATTTCTAGGATGACCAAAATTCCTCCATCACACAACAAAGCCAAAATATGACCAGAGTAAGGGGTACAATCTTGCAGGCCCAATGCGAAAACCACAGAGACAATGCAGAGGATTCCTAGCTTCGACACCTTGTTCCTCTACTCCAAGCCACTCCCACAAACTTTCCATGCGTTCTACAACTCCTAACAGGCTTGTGCAGAGGAGAAGGAAAGATACTAAATCGAGAGAACATGAACAAACATGAATGATCCTCTACCTAATTTTTCCTTTGGTAAATTAATACATAGTGTCGAACATAAACAAATAGAGATGACCCTCTACATGATTTTTCCTTTGCTGAATCATACAGACTATTGAAAATCTATATCTAAAAAAAAAAAAAAAATATTCAATAAAATTTAATTTATAGTTTTAACCTAATATTAATCAACAACAAAAATTACAAACTTATAAATAATACATATTTTTTATTATTATTATAACACAACTTAAGAAAAAACAAACAAATTTAGAATGAAAAATAAAATGAATAATTTAAAATAATATGATATAATAAATAAGTATTAAATTATGCAAAGACAATACCTTCATAATAACATTAAAGAAACGAAGATGTTCTATGTAGTGAAAATCGGGAACCCTTCTCTAAAATTTAGAAAAAATAAATATTTTTATTATAAATTTTATATTAAAAAATATTGATATAAATATAATGTACATCATTTTTATATTAATTTATTTAAATTATTAAATATATAAAATTTATTTATATTTATATTAATATGTTAAAAATATATATCAATTTATTTAAAATTTAAAATTATTGACTATATAAATTTGGGAACTCCATAAAATTTTATTACTCTACTAATGAAAGAAAGAAAGAAAGAAAGAAAGAATTTTTAATGTCCACGAGGCTAAAAATAGCCTATGGGACAGATTGCTTCTCTATCTGACTCTTGTATTCGGCCCTTTTTCTGTGAAGTTTTACAATGAGCACTCCCAGCTTATCGACAAACTTTTCGCTGAATAGATTATCCCAAGAATTAGCTGCCAAAATGCCTGCATAGTTTTCTCTGGTGTCCTTGAAGGCCTCACATTCTAGAATGAAATGTTTTTCTGTTTCCACTTTTCCGGAGGAGCAAAAAATACATACTCTTTCTTCCCACATTTCTTTTGGCCTTTTCCAACGCCCTGTTTCACAACGGAGTTGATGAGAATTAGTCTTTAATTGAGCAATAAGAATTTTAGATCTCCAAGAAATATCAGCGCCTATGTATGCCTTTTGTTGATGGTTATGTGTGGGGTTAAACTCTTCTATGTAGTACTTCTTCTTTCTCTCTAGCTCTTTCTTCCAAGTATGTTTATGGAATTTATCCATAACAAAAGTTTTTATCTCTTTACTGTTTGTAGGACACATGCTCAAGCAAATACCCCATTTACTAAAACATTTGTTATTCTGCCGCATCCAAGTCTTCTGTCTTTTACACAATCTGTCACTAAACACCACCTTAGGCCATCTATCCTCTTCCATTTGCTCAATTTTTTTCAGATACCTTATGACTCGCACCATAGCAATTGCTTCAATAGGAGCAACCCCTGTTTCACTTAACAGAATAGCATAAGGAACTGCACTTTTAATTTTGAATTTGTTTGTAATCAAACGTTTCTGAATTTTCTCAATTTGTTTCCACTGCATCTTGGTTGTGCTGCTGGCCCATAGTTCACAACCGTAGAGAATCACTGGAATCACTAGAAGCCCAAAAAGAGTTAGGGTGGTTTTCCAGTCCCACAGCTCTGCCTCTCTACACCTGTTTTGAAGAGCATAAAATGCTTTCCAACCCCCTAAAGTTCTTTTCTTTCTACAACCATCCCAACTTAAATTTCTGTTGAAGTCAATTCCGAGGTATTTGTAATCTGCAACTTCTTCCAAAATGCCGCCTCCAAAATAGAACTTATGTTGGTTATGCTTTCTTTTGTTAGAGAAAACCACTACTTTCGTTTTGCTAATATTGACTTGCATCCCAACCCTTTTACAAAAATGCTCAATGGTATGTTAATGCTCTTGCAAACCAAGAGCCGAATTAGCAATCAATATAAGGTCATCTGCGTACAAAAGAAGCCTGATAACGAACTTGCCCAAATGGATACCGTCACCCCCTTGCGAATTTAGCCACTATTCAAGCTTGTCAATATACAACCCAAAAAGGGTAGGAGACAATGGGCAACCTTGCTTGACCCCGATATCGCTTCTAAAACTTTCAGAAATGCCAGCTGAAGCTCTGATTTTGACTTTCACCTCTTCATACAACCTATGCACAGCGGCTCTCAAATGCTTGGGAACCTCGAGTTCCTCCATTCTGCCCCAAAGCTTATCCCTAGGAACCGTGTCAAAGGCTTTTCTGAAATCAACAAAGCAACAAAAAACTTCTTCCTTATTTTCCCAACCTTTTTCAATGATGTGCCTTAAAGTTATACAATGATCAACTGTGGAATGTTTAAGTCTAAAACCTGCTTGCCCTTTAGCACGTTTATTTCTTTCTTCTGCCCACTTGCTAATTTTCTTTTCCAACATGCTTCCAAATAACTTTGCAAACAAAGGGTTTATCATTATGGTTCTATAATTGGAAGGATTATTGACGTCACCACTCTTGAAAAGAGGTATTGCCATACTAGTTGTCCAATCTGTGGGGAACCCCTGCTGTAAGATGTTGTTGAAAATTTTTGTGATGTGAGGTGAAAGAAATTTTAAGCCCCACTTGAGATACTCTGCTTGGAGTTCATCTAAGTCTTTTGCTTTTCCAGCGCCCAACTTCTTGATACCCATCTCTACCTCTTGCACCGTGAAGAGTTTTGTGTCTGTGTTGACCAAGGGAGGAGGGTCAACCTTGAGATCCTGCTCATAAAGTTGTCTTGCATAGTCAAACCATTTAGAAGCTGTAATGTTGTTTTCAGTTTGCACCTTTTTCAGTTTGTAATGATATTAAATCACATTAATAAAAAATAGCCTCTTCAATATGTCACCATCATCCTTAAAAGAGGTCATTGTCGATGGTGATCACGTATCCATGCTTCTTCGTCCGCCATCACGACCACGACTTGAGATGCGCGGAAGTAGAAAACATGGCAGGAAGCAATGATCTAGAGAATAAAAAATTTCTATTTCTATCGTTTGTAACCATCGGACCACGTTAATGTTCACTTTTAAAATTTGGTATATTTATTTATTTATTTATTTAAAATTATTAAAAGTTCACTTTTAAAATTTGGTATATTTACTTATTAATTTAAAATCATTAATAGTTTATTTTAAAATCTGGTATATTTATTTATTTATTTATAATTTCAATTTCAGTGATCATTCCTTATATGACATGGCCGTTCCTCTTAGTTATATTGGTGTAACATTTTCAATTTTAAAATGCATTTTTTTCTCAAATAAAAATATATTAAATTTTAATATTTTAAATATAATTTTATTTATTTAATTTAAAATTAAAATTTTGAATTATTATATATTAAATTTTAATATTTTAAATATAATTTTATTTATTTGATTTAAAATTAAAATTTTGAATTATTATTTTTGTGTTTGTTTAATTTATTTTTTTTATTTAGAAAAAGAAATGGAATTAAAACATATTATTTTATTAGAGATAGTATATAGTAATTTGCATTGCATTATTTTGTAAAATATTTTTCAAATTATATCAAAGAAAATGGTATTAACATCATTAATCTCAATTACTTAAGTTTCTAATAAGTTAAAAAAAATTAAAAACATGAGATAAGCTTTAATACACTTATATAATATTTTTGGTATAACCACACATTTAATTATTGTATAGAAGTGCCTCCATAACTTGGACTAAATCCTAATGAAAATTAAAGTTTACTCAACTACTATATGAAAACCTTGCTATATTTAATTTTTACTTTTATTACAAATTTAAAATTAATATATGTTTTAAATATTAAAAAAAATGGATATTTTATTGTTATAATTAATTTATATAAAATTTAAAATTATTTAAAAATAAAAATAAAAATACTTTTATTTTTTATTTTTTCTAAAATATATAATTAATTTAATATAAATAAAATTTGTATATAAATTGCACATATGGTTTAGAAGAAATGGTGATGGAGTTATTCTTAAGACACTTTATGATGTGAAGGTTATTGGTTCTAAATAGTATGAAAAATCTATCCATATATGGTTATTTCTCAAACTTGTAGTCTATATCAAAACTCACAAAACATAACCAAAAATAAATTATATATAAATTAAAAATAAATTATATTTTTAGAATCTATGCTTCTGTGATCCATATAAAATTTAAAAATTTCTTTGGGTAATAATCACATACAATGATTATTACTGAAAAAAATTTCACAATAAATTATATTAACTATATTCAAGCAAAAACTTAATTCCATGAAAAAATCATAATTTTACATATAATTAAAAAGTGAAATATTTTGTTATAAAAATAATTAATATTAATATTTTTTTAATATTTTAGAATTTGAAAATAAAATTATTTACCATATTTGATAAAATTTTACCAAAAAATCGTATTAAAAAAAATCATCTTGCTTTCAAATTAATTATTATATTAATTTAACAAAAATGTATTAATCATATTGCTTAATTGGAGTGGTACTCCTAATTTATTATAAAATTTCACCAACCTATACAACAAGTTTATTTAGCTAAATTTTTGGAAAAAATAAGAAGTCAAAGTATCACAAAAACAAGTTTATATAACGGAAATCCATTGAAAAACCCCAAAAGGTAAAATGCCAAAAGTTATGACAGTGAACCTGCTCTAATAATAAGAATAGAGCGGCCATGGGCGCAAGCATAAACTTGATAACCATGGGTTTCGTGTATTCGCCTTTCGTTTGGGTTGCTATGCCGGTTACGGATTCGGATTTAAAGAGAATTGGAATTGGCCGCTGCTTTTGCCTCTCCACTTCTTCCACTTCTCATTGGCCATTGGCACAGTAGTCAATGACCTCTCCACTCCCGGGATTTACGCTGACAGCTTAACGTACAAATTATGTTACACCGTTGGATCATCATCGCACATAACGGATCCTCCGTGCTAGGCACCATTACTTCACTTGATAATGCTCAGTGTATAGTTGGACAATTTCCATGGTAACTGTGGTTAAAAGTTTTACATGGTCTTTATCATCTATTTTATTAAAAAAAAAAACGAAACGAAAAAAATGTACGGTATAGTTGAAACCATCCAATTTGAAGTTGACAGACTCGTTGTTTTAAATTCCAACCCTATATTTGTCGGTGACTCCTCTCAACACATCATCTTTCTGGAATCTGAAAGTTAAAAATCTTGCATGGTCAATAATTTGTTTATTCCGATTTCAATTTAATATAACATATTAAATTTCAAAAATTGATGGAATTTTTTTTAAATGAAAGAAATTTTAAATTGTATTTTTAAATTTTATTTGAAAATTTTTTAAAAATGGAAAACCATATGTCATTTAGTAATTTCTACTCAAAATATAATAATAATGATTATATCAATTTATTTTAATATTAATAATAAATATAATAATTAATAATAATTTGAATATATAAAACATTATATTTAAACATTTATAGAATTAATTTGTAAATAGAATAAAGATTATATTATCAATTTAATTCTAAAAATTAAATATAATGAATATATTTAATTCTAAAAATTAAATATAATGAATATATTTAATTTTAATTATTTTTTTTTAGCTAAAGAAAAAATAAGGGGAAAAAAGAAATAGAGCTTATTGAGATGATTATTTTCTTTCTATTAAAAAATTTATGTAGAGTATATGATTCTATTTAATGAATTTGTGAAAAAAAAACTTATGGATTTATTGTATTTATATTTTTCTAATTTTTACAATATCTTAGTTTTCACAACTATAAAGTATTGAAATAAAGTATAAATACAAGTTATAACGATACACCATGCAACCTCAAATAAATGAGTCTATTTGTAAACATTGTAAGATATTATTATGGATTCTTGGAGTAGAGTTTAATGCCAAGCCTCAACTAGCCAATGTTTGGTCATATTTGATGTAAATATATTCATGTGGTCTTTCTAGTAGTTTTGATGTCATGAACTCAAGCTATGTAAATATTAATGTTGGAAAATAATATAAATTGTCCAAGATAACTCAAAGCATGAGAGGGGTTATGATTCCAGAAGAGCATAAGAGAAAACCAAAATGTAATTCTCCCATGTAAAAATTGGAGTGTGATAGCAATGATGCTATTGAATTCCTCTATCATATATTTCATATTTGATTTTTGAATTCCTCTATCATATCTTCCATATTTCATTTTTTGAAAGTTTTAGCTTGAACAACTAAGATCCATTCAAAAATGACTATCGAAATTGAGCATAGTGTATCCTCTTCTTCTTTCTTGATAAGGCATCAACAACTTGGTTTTTCCTTGCACTTCTTATAGAGAATGCCAAAGTTAAAAACTTGGATTTTTCTTATCCTTTTGTATTGTTCTAATGATGGTCCACGTCAATATTAGTGGGTACCCACCTCTTCCACTAACTCAGTTGTTCTCTATTTTCTTGGAAGTTTTTCTGTGTTTTTTTTGGTCCCAAACTTTCAAGGCCATTTTAAGGCCCTAACTAGGTTTTTTGGCCATTTAGGGGCTACGTATTTCCATCACATACCCTAGCCCAAGGAGAAATTTGTAATCCTTTGGATAATTATTTCTAATGAGATACTATGCTACCCAAACAAAGATTGTATGCAGAAATTTCACCCTTTGAAAGGGTATGTACTAACTAACCACCTAAGGGTATGCAAGCCTTTTGGTGCTTCATATTCTAAGATTAGAGTTTTGGACCTTTAGGGTTCATTATTTATGTTGAAAGGTCACTCTTTCAGCCTCTTGTAACAACTTTTGCGAATGAACATAGCTACCATCTATATCTCTCTTCAAAGATAAGCTACCACCATTCTATCATGTGTATGTTTTACAATATTCTAATATTTATTATTAATAAAAGTTGGGTTTTCACTATATTCCTATGCTCTTTACTATATTTCTCTATGTGAGTGTTCATTTTCCTTCTTTTCATTCGGTTCCTTACATAGTCAATATTAATGGCATCAAAGAAATTTTATCTTCGATGTTTTTCAATGCATGTTCTTAATGAGATTAGGGTAAAAAGAGTTGGGTCACTACTACACCAAGGGCATTTTAAGACATTTGTTTAAGACAAAAGAAATTTTTTGTCTTAAAAAGTCACTTTTTATTTTAGTTATTTTATATTAAAATTTAATATCAATTGAATTGTCTTAAATATAAAATTTAAGACAAAAATAGTGTGAGAGACAAAATTTTCTATTTAAGACAAAAACAATTTGAGACAAAAATATTTAAGACAAAAACAATTTGAGACAAAAAATTTAAGACAAAAACAATTTGAGACAAAAAATTTAAGACAAAAAAATTTAAGACAAAATTTTATATTTAAGACAAAACGAATTTGAGACAAAAATATTTTAAGACAAAACTTTATATTTAAGACAAAAGCAGTTTGAGACAAAAATATTTTAAGACAAAAGCAATTTGAGACAAAAATATTTTAAGACAAAATTTTAGATTTAAGACAAAAGCACTTTGAGACAAAAATATTTAAGACAAAATTTTAGATTTAAGACAAAAGCACTTTGAGACAAAAATATTTAAGACAAAACTTTATATTTAAGACAATGGCGACTTAAGACAATGACAATTAAGACGAAACCCATTTAAGATAGTTAGAAATTAAGACAAAATCATTAGCATTGGGAAGTTTGCATTGAAATATCCATGAGTGGATAGTGGATAAAATTATATTTTTTATTTTTGAAAATCGATATTCAAACCACATGAAATTTAATCATGTCATATTTATTTCTTTTATATTATATTTTTATTTTTTCATTAAACCACATTCTAAAAATTTAATAAATAAATAGATAAAAAAATATTATTTTTAGGTTGGCAACTCAAGGGGATTTGAACTTTGAATCTCGTGTTTTAACCATAACTACTCCAACACTAATATTCTTGGGCATATTATGTTTTTTCCTGCTAACCGCTCCAAATACAACCTCTAAGAACTAGTAGGGTCCAAGGAAAATAGCTACAAGTTCCCCAAATCCGATCCACATTTCATGGACAACCACATTTCCCCAAAATGTCCTCCACATATTTTCCTTGGTGTATTGGAGTTTGAAAAATACAAAAGATGCCACAAGTAATCATAATCATAAGACTCAACTTTCCTAATGACTAGGAGGCCTTAAAAATAAAAAAAACATCTTAATTTATGCCTAAAATTACTAAAATTTCCTATCCCAAATATGAAATTAGAAATTCTACAAAATTATAGGGCAACAAGGAAACCAACTTCCTCTTCCAAAAATCTCTAAGACCTTATGGAGGACAAATACAAATTTTGAAATAAATTGTTGAAATTATGCACTTGCAACAATAGCTACCAATGTATCCTTGTAGCCCACCTCCTTTAACAATAGTAATACCAATGTCCTTTACCAGCTAGAAGGAACTCCTTACATAATTCTCTCTTAGATCCCCTTAACCCATTGCAATGATTTTCTTTGATGCCTACCTAGTTGCAAGCACATTAAGAAGCAATGTAGCATATTACTGGTTGAGGATTTCGATAAGTATGTGATTTTGTTGACATCTTGTGACTATCTCATATGTGAATATATAAAATCTTGGATGCATGTTTCCCTGACACTATAACATGACGTAGTATTGCCTATCATACTGTGTCACTCCCTCCTCGAGACACCTAGAACTCGCTAACACTCCCTGTCACACACTCTTATTCATTCATTTATGACTTTTGACCTAGTGCGCCTCTGTCATGTTTTCCTGGCACTCCCTAACACTCCTTAGCACACATTGGCACACCTAGGCACTTGGAACAACTTTGTATGCTTCCCTAGCACTCTAACATGCCTTGGCACTTCCTATAATACCGTATCACTCCCTTCTTAACACACCTAGAACTGGCTTATACTTCATTTCCATGCATTTTAAACTAGTGCCCCCTTGCGTTTCGCTGACACTTGGCCCTCACACTCCCTAACATGTGTTCATGCCACACCCTAACACCTGCCACATCTTGGCATGCCTATCATGCCTTGAAATTGCCTAACATGTCTTAGTACTTCTAGGAATTCCCTGACACACCTTGGTATTCCTTAGCTTTCGTGTTGTCATAGATAACCTTGCTTTTTTTGTGACTTGGGAACCCAACCAAGTCATTGGAAAGTTGATGTTGTGCCCAGCCAAGTTTCCCTTTGTCTGAAACTACTTTGTCCAACCCTTTATGTAACCATAGGCTTACCTCCTACAAGTCTTATTCTAACCTTCTCCTAACACACTTTATCCTTGAGACACTTGGAATTCGTTGACACTACTTGGCACACACTCTTAGTCGTTCATTTCCATGCATTTTGACCTAGTTCTCCCTTGCAATGTCCTGGCACTCCCTAACAGTCCTCAACATCCATTGACACTTTCTGGCATGTGTTAGCATGCCTTTTCATTCCTTGGCACGCATTGACACTCCTTAGTTATCATGCCCTCACAATTAACCTTACTTTTTTGGAACCTGGGAACCCACCCAAGTCTTGCCTTGAATATAACAACTTGACCAAGTTATGGTTACTACAACTAGATTGTGCCTTGTTCACCTAAGACATGAATATAACCCCTCACCCATTTAACCCCCTAAACGTTAAAACCCTAACCCATTTAACCCCCTAAACCCTTAACCCCTAACCCCTTAAACCCTAATTCCCAACCCCTAACCCATTTAACCCCTAAACCCCTAAAACCCTAACCCATTTAACCCCCAAACCCTAACCCCTAACCCCTAAATTACTTAACTGCTAAATCCCCTAACCCCCTAAACCTCTTAACCCCTAACCCATTTAACCCCCTAAACCTCTAACCCCTTAACCTCTAACCCATTAACCCCTTAACCCCTAACCCCTAACCCCTAAAATTCTTAACTGCTAAATCCCCTAACCCCATAAACCTCTAAACCCCTAAACCCATTTAACCCCGTAAACCCTAAATGTCTAACCCTTAACCCCTAACCCCTTAAGCCCTAATTCCCAACCCCTAACCCATTTAACCCCCTAAACCCCTAAAACCCTAACCCATTTAACTCCTAAACCCTAAACCTCTAAACCCTTAAACCACTAACACCTAAACCCCCAGTCCCTTAACCCCTAAACCCCTAAACCGTTAACGCTTAACCATTAACCCATTAACCCCTCAGCCCTAACCCCTAAAATCCTTAACTGCTAAATCCACTAAGCCCTAAGCCCCTAATCCCTAATCCATTAACCACTAGCTAATTATTCACCTAACCCCTAACTGCGCCTAAATCCCCTAACACCTAAGCCCCCAATCCCTAATCCCTTAACCAATAACTCATTATTCCTCTAACCCCTAAATGCGCCTAAATCCCCTAACCCCTAAACCCCCAATCCATAACCCCTTAACCAAAACTCATTATTCCCCTAACCCCAATCCCTAATCCCTTAAATACTAATTCATTATGCCCCTAACCCTTAAGCCCCCAATCCCTAACCCCTTAACCACTAATGAGAATATACCACAGTGGGCATGCACAAGAAGAAGAACCAAAGAAATCAAATTCAATAAAGAAAGCACAACCACCACTCCAAACTCGCTTCTCTAAAACACATACAACTGCAATAAATCCCACTGAAGCTTACAAATTTATCAAGCCCTAATTAACTTACTAACAAATTCAACAAGCCAACCTGCTACAATTTTTTGAGTCACCCCCAAATCAATTAGTAATTATTGCATGAATGTACATTTGTTTGTAGTTTTATTTAAAAGGTTGAAATTCTCTCAAGAGCATATAGAATATATCCAAAAGTTAAAAAAATGGAAATTTTGCTTACCTCCACAAGGTATCATCACACCCGGATAGGTGAAAACATACAAGTCTAAATCTTCTACCTCTAAGTCTCAATGGCACTTCAACATGTCAATAACATACTTGCAACAATGCTTAATGATTTTTGTGTATTGGCTAAAGAGATGTACATCCATCCATCCAAAAATAAACATCTCAATCAATCCAACACCATAAATTGTGCTAAATAGTTCATCATGTTATTTCAAATATTACAATATTTTCTTATATAATTAGCTCACATATTCCTTGAATATTTGAAAGCCAAACTACCTTAGCACAATATACCAGAAAGATTTGTACTCTAAAAGACAAAAAAAGACAACAAACTAAAATAGGAACTTTAACTCTAATCCAGACACTTCATTCTTAGCAACATGATATCTAATGAAGATGGTATGTGGAAAAAAAAGCTTCATATATTGTCTATCACATGTCAATCCGAGTGAACAAACACATGCATAGAAAACATCAGAAATAGGGTTCATAGATCGACTTGTATTATATGGTTTCAAACGCTTCTTGTCTCCTTCAAGGGGTTTTCTAGAGGTCTTAAAAATGACTTCCTTTTGCTAACCAAATGGATTTTTTCTTTCACACATGTATGGAAACGTACTTTCCAAATCATATTGTAATAGATTCATAAGGTGATATTATCGGTATTAACTACACCTTATTTGGAGATATCATTTTTATTGTAGGGGTTGGTACCTTTCTATTGGATGTGGTTGGTGATGTGAAGACTACTCAACCTCTAGTAAAGATTCATACTAACTCTAACAAGCTTATGGATGCTTTTTTACAAAGGGAGACCCCTCTAAGCTTAACTCATTGGATTCTTTGTTTGTTCATGCTAATTATTGTTCTCAAATTTCCTTCTCCAAGGGGCTGAGACTATTTGCTTCATTTATTTTACATGGCCTGATGAAAGAAGAAGAATGGAGATTGTCTCCACATCTTTTCCATTTCGCTAAGTTACAAAAAAAGAGTCAAATTCTATAGCCAATAGACTGATAGTCTCTTGATACACCTTTAGTGAGCTATGCATAGCTCTCACCTATCACTGTAGCTCAATGAAATGACATCTAATAGCTCCAAGACACCATTATAAATGGAGTAGTTGTGAATTTGTTGTTAAATGATCACCTCCAAATGTTCAATTCTCATGAATTTTGGGGGAGGGGGGTCTTTTGGTGTATTGAGCGGGGCAAGGGGACATAAGGGTAGAATGGATGGGTAGAAGTGAGAGGTTCGAGCATGGTTTACTGAGATCTACAATCCTAACATTAGAGAATGAGAAGGAGCCTTAGGGCCTTATGGCACAGGGACTAGGGAACCTATAGGTAAGGTAATGAGAGAAATTGATAGGGGAACCCCCAATAGTTGTGACAAGGGGATTAGGGGCCACATTATCACAACCCATACGCACTTAACCCATAACCACTAAAGTCCCTATCCCTTTAACCTCGAAGCCACAATCCCTTAATCCCTACACCCATAACTCATAACAAATTAACCCCTTGATCCCTTAAACCCAAAGCCATTAACCCCTTAACCCCTAACCACTAACTTAGAATCCTTGAACCCCATAAACCCTAATCCCATATCCTCTTAAAGCTTGACCCTTAACCCATAAATCCTAACCCCTAAACTCATTAACCCCTAACCCCTTGACCTTCTGACACCTGAATAACATAACCCTTAGGCACTTAACCCATAAATCCCTTAACATGTAAGCCCTTGATGGTTAATATTAACCCCTAAATCCCTTAACCACTAATCCATTAACCTCTAACCCTTAAACCCCCTAACCTTCAAATCCCATAAGCCTTAACCCTTTACCCTTTACCCTTAACCCCTTGCTCCTAAACCCTTAAACCCATTAACTCCTAGAACCCCTTATCCTTTATCCCAAATCATAGGTGCTCCAACGCTAATATTCTTGGGCATATTATGCTTTTTCATGCTAACCGCTCCAAATACAACCTCTAAGACCCATTGCCACCTCATTCAATTTCCCCTGCTCTTTATGAACTTTCACTGATGGGAGGAGTCTCGGTATAGGGAAATTACTAGAATGATGAGACCAATAATGATGCACAATGTGATTTCCAATGCCCATTCAAATAAGAGGATTAGATAATAGGTTCCATACTTTAGAAGCAAAAGAAGGACTCTCCAAGAAAGGCTTGAGGGAAAGATGACCTCGGGTTTAGGAATATTAAAAAATGATGAATGCCTAAGATCAAAACTTCCAAAATCCCTCTCTTGTGATTGACGTGTTTATACTAGGCTTCAAAGTGAGGCAAGTAAAAATTCAATTAAAGTATGAGCTTTGGGAGAATCTAGGGTGACTTTCCATGAATTGTTTTTTGAGAGAAATACTATAAGAGACTAAGGTTTGGGAGATATACCGTGGTAAAGGCTCATCCAATGATCATTTATAGTTAAGATAATAGGTTTGAATGATGAACTACAAAGTGCAAACCTTCAAGAAATCCTCAAGTCAAAGGAGCATCAAGGGTTCCCTCTTGGTGTGATAGTTAGGGCATCAATTTATTTGAAATTCCACCATCGTATTTTGTTCAAAATTGGAGGATGCCTAGAGCTCTAATCTAGCCTAGGAAGCGATGCCTTGCTTGAGGGCCTTTTGCTATTTTTATACACCTTATCGTTTTTTATTTTAGCCTTTCTATGCATCATACTATTTTAGAGAAAATAAACCTTTATTCCCACACCTTGCGTGTGAGCCTCTTCTTGGAAACTCCACATGATGCCATTCAACCTAGCCATATATGCATGGTTTCTTTTCTTCATGAAGTCAAATTAGCCTTACATTTTTTAAATGCTCCTAGCCATATATGTTGGCAATTCAATGTAAATGATCCCTTGTGTTTCCCTGACAGTCCCTAACACTTCCTAGCGCATGTTGGCACACCTTGGTACCTGGCACATCTTGGATGCATGTCGCTGTGATACTATAACATGACTTAACATTGCCTATCATTCCATGTTACTCCCTCCTCGAGACACCTAGAACTTGCTAACGCTCCCTGTCACACGCTCTTATTCATTCATTTATGCATTTTGACCTAGTGCTCTGTTATGTTTTCCTGGCACTCCCTAACACTCCTTAGCACACATTGGCACACCTTGTCACTTGGAACATCTTTGTATGCTTCCCTAGCACTCTAAAATGCCTTGTCACTTCCTAGAATACCGTGTCACTCCCTTCTTAGCACACCTGGAACTGGCTGATACTCCATTTCCATGCATTTGAAACTAGTGCTCCCTTGTGTTTCCCTGACACTTGGCCCTCACACTCCCTAGCATGTTTGTATTTCATCCATACAAACAACAACCTAAACCATGGCAAATGATCACTTCATAATAAATCCATACTTGTTTGACATATCAGGCTGATCAAGAAGTTTACTCGTTGCCTCTCAATCAACTAGTTAAGTTATGTATGCTTGTAATTGTAAATGGATCTTCCAACTAGCACAAGCTCTACTTGTAATTTATTAAATCCATTAAAGGAAAACACCTTATTATGGAAGCATACCTGGTTTAAATCTCTACCCCTCTAACCCCCTTCAACCCACCAATAATATGTGGATGACACTCTTCTTATGGGCTCTCCCTCGGTCAAAGAAGCCCTTTCCTTCCACAATATTCTTGTTGATTTTTCATCCATAAATGTGTTTTTTATTTTTAACATAAATAACTGAATCCTTAGAGGGCATATCTGACCCAATAATACTGGTTGATCTCACATCTGGAAAGTTTGACTTAGAAGCACCACAGAATCAAATTCAGAGCCAACCTAACTTAGCTCAGTAGCTGGACAAGAAAAGAGAAATTTTAGTAAGTAGTACTTAGGCAATATTTTCTTGACTTACAAGCACTACATAATCAAATTCAAAGCCAACCTAACTTAGGGCTGGACAAGAGAAATTTGAGTCAGTGGTACAGGTGCTTTTTTCTATGAAAAAGGGTATGCAGAACAACTCACTGTCAAAGGAAAAAGGGTATGCAGGTGATTTTTTCTATGAAAAAGGGTATGCAGAACAACTCACTGTCAAAGGAAAAATATTTAAACCATAATACCCTTTTGACAGATTTTCTAGGAAGTTTAGAAATATACAGCTTCATTCCGAAGGCCTTATATATCTTTTCTTCATCTAAAACACAAGGTATTGCCAATTTTTTTTTAATATTTTCCGTTATGAACACCTTATAGATATTTTCCACATCTAAAACACAGGGTATTGGCCATTTTTTTGGTATTCTCACTCATGCTTAAACATGTATTTTTATAGGATCTGAATATGGGTCTCACCCATTAGAGCACGAGTCTCTCCAGTTAAGGTTGCAGGGTGATGTGCGATGTCACATTACTTTCAGTATATGTATTCCATCAGGATTTCAACTGGGCAATTATGTAAAATTAGAGGTCTTAACCGATCTATCAGCCCCATAAAGTCAAAAAATATTTCATTTTTCAATTGTCAAATTTACATCTTCTGATAGCGAACAACATCCAAAAGCCCTGCAACTGCTACTTCTGCATCTTCTGGGCCACAACCAAGGATATTCCCCCGATTGTAATAATGACACTCAGGACATGAGCATGAACTAAATACGAATCATAATGTTACCTCACTCAAAAGGCATTGGATCCTTCAAGCTCAAATAAAATATGCAGGACCATCATAGTAAAGCCTTTTAGGATCAAATAAAGCTGACTTATGACCTACTGCAGAGTTTTCATGCCCATTTGTTTGAGCTAGAAGGGCAATCGTATGATACAAATCTCATTTTCAATCCAAGGCCTCTCTTCAATCAAATTCTTTGTGATATATTATAAAAAGTCCATCTATTGCTGATGTAGAACTCTGCAGCCATGGAGCTATATTTGAGCTATATTTGAGCTTACACTTCCATGGTTGGAGAACTAAAAAAACAAATACGTTGTGTTTATGGGTTACACAGAAACTCCCCACAACTATCGTGTGTACTTTCCATCCCTCATAATGATAGTTGTGTGAAGGGATGTAAAGTTGAATGAGGAGAACACGATGTGGTGCTCTCTTGAGAGGGATCCGATGTGGTGCTCAGATAATTACAATATTCAATATATAGGTGTTGAATGTTGGGGAAAATACCTTCAACAAATGATAGCTCTGATACCTGAGTTTTATGGGTTACACAGAAACTCCCCACAACTATCATGTGTACTTTCCATCCCTCATAATGATAGTTGTGTGAAGGGATGGAAATTTTAATGAAGAGAATGCGATGTGGTGCTCTCTTGAGAGGGATCTTTAGATCCCACCAAAAGAGTAGCTTTTAGCTCCAAAGGAGGAGCCTCATGAAGTGTTGGAGCAACAAATATATTGAGGAGCAGAGAGTGGAGACATTCACTCAAGAAAAACCATCCAAAGAAGGTAGAAAAAGAACCAGGGAAGCTTATATACTTGTGCAGGATGCGAGGGAGAATGTGGTAGCTCCTTCAAATTTGCGCAGGCAAACGAGGTCACCTGAGAGGCACACTGGCTACATGGCTCTTATGGCTGAGCTTATAGAGACTAAGCCATCCTATTTCGATGAAGAAATAGAGCAACCTATATGGGTTGATGCAATGGTGGAGGAATACAAATCCATTGTAAAGAACAACGTTTGGGAAGTGGTCCCAAGACCATCATATAAATCAAGAGTGGGTTCAAGATGGATCTTCAAGGTGAAGCTAGTAGCAGACAGAAGCATAGAGAAGTATAAGGCCATATTTGTTGCCAAGGGGTACTCTCAAGTTGAGGATATTGACTATGAGGAGACCTTTTCTCATATAGCAAGGTACTCATCCATTAGATCAATTCTTGCTCTGGCTACGCAGATGGGGTGGAAGATCCACGTGATGGATGTAAAAAAAACATTTCTCAATGGGGTTATTGAGGAGGAGGTGTACATCGAGCAACCAAAAGTTCTTGAGACATTTGATCAGAAGTCTCATGTGTACAGACTCAAACAAGCATTGTACAGTCTCAAACAAGTACCTCGTGCTTGGTACACCAAGATCGATAATTATATCACTGGTTTGGGCTTCACCATAAGTGAATTAGATGAAAACCTCGATCACATCTTGGTAGAAGGTAAATACCTTATTATTTCCTTATATGTTGATGATTTTATTTTAACTAGTGATTAGTAGTTGATGAGATTTTGATTAAAACTTCATGAGTAGTTGTAAATATACACCATAATTTCTAGAAGGATGGTGGAGGAAAATTACAGAATATCCGTTAGCAGACAATATGCCCACTTCAAAATATCTATGACAAATTTTTCGAGAAGAAAATACTAAGGATAAAATATTGGATTATGGAAGCATTAATCACAAAATTCACAAGGGTACTAATTTTGGCTGGAGGTGTGGAGGTAGATGGATTAAATGTAGCCTTCGCTGGTGTAGTTGCTAGTGTTGTTGGGTGTAATATGTCTAAGCATAATTATCTGAGCTAGATTCAGTTTTTATGTTGCTTCTGGATGATCTCAAGTATCTCTACTAGTTTTTTGTTTTAAGGTACACTAATAACAATTTTTTTTCCATTCTAGCTATTGGTTTACTCTGTGGTCTATCTGAGACGCACTGGCTAGTTGTTTACGTGGTCTTTATTCTAAACCTTTGCTCCTGTGGATCTTCCTACTCCTTCTTTGGTTTGGGATTGGTCGATCGGGGGATTTCCGAGGATCTTAGCTACTACCTGTTGGTCTTCTTTGTGGTCTATTTGAGATGCACTAGCTGGTTGTTTTATGTGGTATTTCTTTCGAACCTTTTCTCCTGTGGATCTTCATGCTCCTCTTTGGTTTGGGATTGGTTGATCGGGGGATTTCCGAGGATCTTACTGCTATGTAAGTGCATTCATTTTGGTTGGTGGAGTTGGAAACATATTTGAATTTTGAATTTGATCACAAAGGAGTCTCTTGGGGTCATTAATTGGTCTAGGGTGATATTTATTTTCCAAGTTGTTCATTAATTATACGAGGGACAATCCATTAATGGTTTGTGTTGTCATTGAAGATCTTTGTTGATTGTGTGCTTGATGAGATTTTCTGAAGCATATTGGACGACTATGATTCGACAATCTATTGTATTTGAAGGGGTGTCCTAGTGGATTGAGATGGTGACGATCTACATCGCGTGGGATCTATAATTTATAAGTGACAATAATTTTCCTTGTTTACATATTTTATCGAAGTTTTTTCAGACACTACTACATAAGGTATTTTTTGGTAGTGTTATCTACTTTGGTGAACATATAGGCAGGATTATAGAGTGCCAACGATGTTAGCTGTACAACTGAAATTTGCATCTATTTATTATGATGTCACTTGATATAAGGAAATTGGGTCGGTGACATGCCATTACTCGATGCATTGGTACATAAAATGGTTGGGGAGTGGGTGTTACAAATTGCTCCATTATATTTATCATATATATCTTATATATTATTAATATTTATCTATTACTTAGTAAGTGGACTATTGTTTATATCATTTTTCAAAGAATATTTTCCCTCACTCACGAATGTATTAAAAGTTCTAAGGGAGGCTGCTACATTTTCAATCCCCATAGGTTTACCTTTCTTTGTCTTCAAATGGAGCACAATAATAACTAGAAACTAAAATACCAACTAGTAACCCTAAAATAATTAATAAGATTTTGTATTGAGAGCTCTATGAACTCTTTTACAAGAGCATTTACCAATTGAATTAATCCTTATTTCCTCTAGCTCTTAACTAAACCTTTGACACTTTAATATTAAAAACATTGAAATAAAAAGCATGTATAATTAGTGGATGATATATTCCAATTTATCAAATAAGTTAACAATCACAATATCAATTAGTTAATAAGGGGAAATTTTATCAATGACACGAGGACAAATATTATTGAAGTAGCTTAGTTCTATGGTGTGCATGGAAATTGTCTTATACCTCAATGCATTTTGTTTTTCCATTTTTTCCAATAGGTTCTTTTCTTGAGAAACATATCAAACACTAAGTTTTACTAACGACTTATAAATATTTAAATCTCCATAGTGGAATGATATTTGTTCATATTGGAATAGCAATCCACTAGTTCTACCTATTAGGATTAGTAAGGACACTTCAATAAATTTAATATATCAATTCAAATTACACAAGTGACACCATATAAAGAGAAAAAATTAAATTTAGGTTGGCTATTATCATATTCACATTGAAATTATACATTTATTTTTTGGTTAAGTCGGGCTAGTCTAGAGAAAGAAATCTACTTTCATTACGAAAAAGGGGCAAACCAAAAGTTTTTTTTCTTGCAAGTAAATTCCAAATACATTATCATGTTAGTTTAGTGGTTTTAATTTATTAATATGAGTATGCAATTGAGTAATGGAAATAGAATCCAAATGAGAGACCATGAAATTAACAAACCTTGGATTTGGTTTGAGATCTCTGCCTTCTACCCTCATTTTCTTAGGAGTTTCTCCTATGATATGATGAAACATGCATCCCAACATAGACTAAACTAAATTAACACCCAATTTTGTAATAGTGTAGATATTAAATCTTGTACCAAATGGAAGTAGTCCATAGTCATGGGCATCCATATCGAAATTTTCTTCAATAAATATTTTAGGCTAGAAGGTAAATGGGCTCTTCCATATAGTTAGGTCTTTAAAAACGACCTACATATTTACATGTATAATAGATCCTTTACATATATATTATGGCAACCAATTGTCAATATTTTATGTTTTTCTATGCAAAATCATTAAAGAAGTGGGTGAACACACAAATGGCATTTTTTGTGATATATTACATGAACTATGAAAATGGCCTTTTTTGTGATATATTGCATGAACTATAGATGATGAAAATCAATGTCACTCATCACTTTATCTAGGTTGTCTTGTGCTTAAAATATAAACTTACCATTCTATAAGTGAAAATATAAATAAAATCCCAATAGAAAAACCATTAATGAAAATGATCCCAAATAATAAGCACAACACCATTTGTCAAAAATATCTTCATCCCAACATAATCTCTCAATATTGCATATATTTCCTTTATTGATGATTATGGATCTGATGTCACCCTAAACTTTAATGATAAAAATAAGAAAGAAAAACATCTTCCTAACCATATTTTCACTCCTTACACATAAATCTTAATATTAAATATGCATTAAGCTTTATCATAGTAATAAATATAAAAAATAATATTAAATATGCATTAACCTTCGTCATAGTAATAAATATAAAAAATGCAACATGAAAAAATCTAATTCGTTGCAACCCTAACCACCTTTATATATTTTGCACAAAATAAAGTTGTTTTGTTTCAAACTATTTTTCAAGTGGTTTACATGTATTTTCTTATAGTCGTTCAATAATTTGTGCAATACACTCAAGTTTCCATATCCCTTTGGAAAAATGCTACTCGCTTAATTGATTTGACAGGAGCCCCAAAACTGGTTGCTACTCGCTCAATTGACCCGGAGCGAGCTGGTTGCAGAGGAAAATTGGAGAGCGATATTGCCATAAGCCACAGAGCATCGTGGAGATTGCCATGGCGGGAGCCCTTCGCCATAATCAAAGGGGGAAACTGGATCATTGTGGTTATTGCCATAGCAGGAGCCCATAACCAAAGGGGAAAACTGGAGAGTAGCGTCGAGATTTCCATAAGCCACAGTAACTGTTTTCCGGCGGGAGCCCAGAAGCAAAGGGGAAAAACTAGAGAGTAGGGTGGAGATTGCCATAAGCCACAGTAACTTTTGTCCCTACCAGCATGGAGATTGCAAGGAGCCACAGTAACTGTTGTCCCTCATCATCTTGACATAGTTAGATTCGAAGGCGGGTGCATACCAGCATAGCCATGAATAGCACCAGCAGAAGCAGTGGGTTAGTTTTCTATTTGCTATTATCTTGATCTGTTTTCTTGTAGATCTACTTGTTAGATTTTAGAGGACGGTGTTTTCATTCCCTAGTATTCAAGCTTTCACGAAACATGGTTAAACAGTTTTGCATCCTCCTGGAAAATGAAAAACAGGTGTGTGTGTAGGTCCAGCCAACACTGGTATTTACTGGGAAAGATTTTGGTATCGTAAGTACAAATGAAGGGGAGAATGTCCCTTTCTTAGTTGGGACAGAACCCTCCACCTCTGGTTCACACAGTAGTCGGTCTGCCTCTTCCATTATAAAACCCAAAGAAGAGGGCTCCCGGATTGGCTCACCACCATGGCGCAGTGACGACCAATTCGCCCAAGGGTGAACGGATTATTGGTGACACGCAGGCCGTGAGGCTGAATGCCCTACGCATTGGCGGAAGCTTCGCAGTGTGGGGCGGTCTCTTCTAGGCTTTCGATTGCTCGATGGTGTACGTCAGGCAAAGAGAGGACCCATGGAATTCTATAATCGCAGGGACCCAGGGCCGCTACCAGGTCCACTATATTCGGCGGTGTTTTGCTTACTTTGATAGACGGTGTCGAGATTACGCTAAATAGGGTTTTCAGTGCGCAGCAACAATTTACGCCCATGGTTGAAGATGTGCCTAATATGCAGGGTCCCATTCCAGGGTTTCAAGGCTATGGACCCATCCCTGCCAATAGTGGGGGTCCTGAGTAGCTCCTGGTTTGGAGGATTCAAGGGGTTTTTTGAGGACAAGAAAGAAGAATCACAGCATAGTAGTGGTGGCAAGGCTGAGGTTTTGGAGAGTTTTGATCAGCCCAGCACTCCGGTGCCCACTTTTGAGTTCAAGTGATTCGGGAGATTTTGGTCTTTGTTGGCATCAGCTACCAGGTAAGGGCTTGAATTTATTCTGCTTTAAAATCAAACCAAAACCCATAGGCAAAAATGGGCTTTTGAAGTGTATGATTCGCTGAGATAGATTTCACAGAATGCAATACTTTGGTCTAGAAATTATTTAACATATTTTAACTCATTATTTGAATAGGATTGAACTTCCTGGTTATGTCTTGAGTTGCTTCACGTTGCGTGAAAAAGGGACACGCGATATCAAAACATAAATCAATTTGCCCTAATAACCCACAATCTCCTCAAATAGTTTACCCCAAGCTTTATGGGGAAGATGAGGGGTAGGGAAACTTTTCAAAGCAAGTCACTTCTAGCTATTTTATTTTATAGGCAGAAATCTCGTTAGATTTTAGAGTGGAGAAGTCTACGAAATTGTAGGACAGTGATCTTCCTGTTTAGAAGAACGCTCGTCATATTTTTTTTCAGAAATTGTAGGGAAGTGATTACATTTGGTGTGTTTATAGCTGATTCTACAACTCTTATGGACATGTCTCTATTGTAATTTCTATATTTATTTTTAAATAATTCCTTCCCAAGATTGTCTCAGACAAGATTTATCTAACATACAGATAATGTATCTTTAATGGCTGAAATTTCTGGTCCCTTGATAGAGTTGCTTGAGTTGTGGAGCTAGACAAATTTTCATCATTAATATCTTCACTGGCAGCAACTGTGTCGCCTCTTGATTCCAATACAGCATAAAATTTCCTATACCCAAATACACAAAACTGGGTTATTTCCTGGGTATTCGTTTCACTTACCAATTCGTGTATGCCAGTTTTTGTTTGCATACCGTGATCATTCAGACAAATATTTACAATACAGTCACTAGTTTTAAAGCAACCTGAAATGGTCCATTACTATAAAATTTCCCCTTATAATTTAAATAGATACAAAATTAAAATAAATGTAGGAAGCCAAAAATAGCAAAAATTCCTCACTGCGTTTTTAAGTGCCTGAACTGAACCAATACTCTTCACAAGATTGGCTAATTTGCTCTTCAAATATAACATAACCAACTTTAAGCTAAGCTACTTTCAAAGAGGAAAAAAAGGTAGATTCAGAATTTCTTTTTCCATGTAACAAAGAATTTCACTATTCGCAAGAGTAAAATATCTTCAAGGTTTAAAGTTGTACATCAAAAGAGTAAAATCTCTTAAAGGTTCAAAGTTGTATAACAAAAGAGTCAAATATCGTCAAGGTTTAAAGATGTATAACAATAAGGCTTGAAGTTGTTATAACAATATACTTACTATGAGCTTAATATGTCCTTTATGAAAATTGAACACTCAAAGTAAACCTAATTAACTAGATTCACAATTTTTGACTACTTAATACTTTACTTCTTTGCTAATCTTTATGAATTCACAAAAAAATATTATGTAGAAACTATGTGCAACTTCCGAATTGTCTAAAACATTTACTATAAAGACCTACATATTTTATGTTCTTTATATATATATATATATATATATATATATATATATATATATTTCATAAATTATATTATGTAGAAACTATATATATGCAATGTCATAATTGTCGAAAAGATTGTTATTAAGATGGGCATGCACAAATCACTACAATTCTAAAACCCTTTTTTGATGTTGGTAGTGATGAAATATTCAATTGTATTATCAGACACACTAATAATTTTTTTGTTTTCTGAGGCTAAAGTTATTAGATTAACCCTAGATCCTTTCAATATCTAGAAGATTTCAAAAGGGCTGCTTAAAATATTGAAGGTTAAAATTAATCTATACAACTTTTTTTTACATCTATTTTTACTTTTCACATTGTTATCTTTTCAATGTGCAGAATCCCAAAAATAGGAGGGAAGGTTCTGGATCTTCATTTGTTATACAGAGAAGTAACTGCTCGTGGTGGACTAGAAAGGGTATGCTAGACTTTATATATTTTGTTATAGCTGGATTATAGGTATAGTTTGCATTTCTGCCAAAAACTGATTATGATTAAGAAATTGCCTTGTTGCCCATATGATTTTGCAAAACGCTCAAGTTTGGATGTTTATAACTTTGTAGTTGGTGGGTTGACTTGCAAAGATTTTTATGATGGTTTAAATATTTCTAGGTTGATGGATTCCTAATTTGGATAGTAAAAAATTGCCAACTTGCTTACATTCTTTAATATTCGAACTGTTGAGCTTTGCTGCAATCTCTTCGCTTTTATGTCTGTGACACTAAGTACTGAATTATGGAAAAATGGCTTCGGAAAAGTGGGCTCATATTTTTGCTTATTTATGATGACCATGCATTTAGAACAATGGGTCTAGCAATTTAGCTTCTGAAAAGCCGCCTCTTGTTCTTACTTCTTTATGACAACCATGCATCTAACTCAGTTTGTTTGTGCAGCAGAAATGTGGGTATTTTACATGGGCCTGTACAAGAGCTATCCACAGTCTTACTATCGTTGCCCCATAAATTTTCTAACATTAAAATGATAAGATCCTCTAGACTAACAAAGTGTCATGATAAAAATATGATGTGACTACTAACAATTGAGTGATTTTTCTCAACATGGACACCATTCTCTATATTCCATATATCTGCTAGATTCTACAAGTAAGAACAATGATGAAATTGAGTAATTTATGGACGTAAATTTGCATACTATTTCAAATGACTTCACAACATATCTGCCGGGAAATGGAATAGAGGGAAACCTATCCTTCTGACCCTCTTAAGAAATATGGGTTCAAAATAGAAAAATGTTCTGGATTATTAAGTTACGAACTTAATAATCAGACTGGTACACGGATAATAGGTATAGTACAAGAAGAATGGAAGAGATTCTTGCTAGTGATAACATTAACCTACTATATAGTTGCTCTCTTGTTTATCGCATCTCCAATATAATGATACAAGGACAAAGGATGCATACGTAGTTGACATAGCTAAGATTTAAGTTAAGTAACTCGCTGGCCACCCTCATTAATTTACATCTCTACAGTAAACAACTAGTCTGCTTACATCTCAGAACATATGGCAACTAGTCTTGAAGTGTCAATGCTTCTTCGGCAGCTTACTGTTATGTTCGCCTACTGGAAATTTAGTGCTTATTTTCAGTAAGATGGGTGAAGATAAGAATTGTAGGGGATCTACATTTCTTGTTATTTTCCCTTATTATTGAACATGTCACATGTGTTTCCTAGGTCGGTGAAATTTGGCTGTTGTTATTGACCCACCAGGAGTTCAAGTCTCAAAATATGTGGCTTGTTCTCACCTCATAGGTCATGCTTGCTAAGTTGGGCTCGGGTTGTCATGCCTGTTATGTCAAGACGAAGTCTCCAAAGATGTGATTTGTTCTCACCATATGGGCCATGCCTGTTAAGACGGTCTGGGGTTGTCACATTCAAATCCCACTTCTTGATAGTTGGTAGATTGCTTGGACATTAGTCTCAATGGTCAAGGGTTTACATGTAGATGTGTTTTTTGATAGATGGATGGGACATCAAGAGTCTAAAGGGGCAACAAGTAGTAGCATTTTTAGATTTTTAGACATTCAGGAGCTCATGGTCATGCCTGTTAAGTTGGAATTGGGCTGTCATGTCTCTTGAGTCGGGCTGGGGTTGTCATGCTGCCTAAGTCGGGGCCGAAGCCTCCAGAGGTGTGGGTCATGCCTGTTAAGTTGGGCTGGGTTTGCCACACTTAGTGTGACATCAAATCCCTCTTCTTGATAGGTTGTAGATCGCTGGGACATTAAGAGTCTCCAGGGTTAACATGTAGATGCATTTCTTGTTAGAAGGTTGGGTCATCGACACTCTCAATAAGGGGCAGCATGCTGCATTTTCTGGTTTTTGGACATTCACAAGATTCTTTTTTCTCCAATGCATATTCTTTTTTTTGTTTGGTTTTGGATTCTTGACCGGTGAGATGGATGGATTTTATTTTGATGGTAACATTAGCAATGATTACAGGAACATTTGGTCAAGTGTTGGAGTGTTGGGATCGAAAACCAAAAGATCTCGTGGCCATTAAAATTATCCGTGGATTACAAAAGTATCGAGAGGCTGCAATGATAGAAGTCGATGTACTTCGTAAATCATGAACAACAACCTTATTAATATGTAGAAGTCGATGTACTTCGTAATGAGGAAGCTCCATCAAACCCATTACTAGATTGGATCAAACCCATTATTAATACGACAGACTTATAAGATGGATAGAAAACCCCAAATCAATTAGCCTTCATAAGCATCATTGTTCCTCTGTTTCACCTTAAATGTGTTGGTGTCCAATTAACAGATGGTCAGATCTCTCAAATCAGAATTTATGCCATTTGGCCGACACAATTTCTTCTCTTGTAAATTCATAGGAGGACCATTTCTTGAGGCATATTCGAAGGCGTGTGTATTCAGTTTCGAATTCAGAGCAACAAAGGTAAAGCAGATGGTAAAGTCTAGTATTATTCATAATATCAGCATAGCCATGAACAACACCAATAGAAGCACTGAGTTAATTCATGTGGAAGAAGATCCGAACAAGAGGGTGTTTCACCCATATGGGACTGCCGCATACTTATTTATCCAGATGGGGGCATACAGAGGAGGTCCTGCTAAGTTTGCTATAATTGGACTTGCTTCCCACATGTAGCACATCAAGACACTTCCCTTCCATAGTCGCTCCACCTCCCGGCGTTCCTTTGCGCCTCTGGTGCAATTGCTAGTTTATTCTTTTATAATGTCATGTGAAACCCAATGGCGTGAACTTACAAGAAGAATCTAATGGGGTCGATTTCCAAAGGAATATTTTACGTTCACAAATGACGAGTCAGTGGTTCCGGCCTCCACTTATAAAATTACATGCAAAAAATATTTTTATGTTTCCCGGTTCAAGACTGAGGTGCCCACAGTTATATATAAATATATAAAAGATGGTTATCATCTGCATATGTCTTCGCCTATTCCCCGCAGGGAAAGCATCATCTGCATTTTAGTTTGTATATAACGCTGAATCTTTATCTTGACTTCCAATTATTTACTCTGAAAGTTATAACAAAAGGAGATAGAAGAAAAAAATCATTTAATAACATTAAATGTGAAGTATGCCAGACATATATGACGGGACAAGGCTCGAAAATGATCATTACAAAATGGCATGGCAGATAGTTCACGACTTTATTGTACCCATAAAATGTAATATATGTACGAGATTGACATTCATTAATTCCAAGCCTATAACAAATTAATTTTGGAACTACTTTACTAGGAGGGTAGTGACTGTGACTGATTCCCTCACTCTCAAGGGATAAGCAAGATTCAGAAATAGTTTTAGGGTTTTTTGTTTTGTTTTGTTTGTGCCTTTTTACGCCGGAGTTCTCTTTGTTGGCTTGGGGTGAGCAAACACTGTTCACCCCAGCTAATGAGAAGCCTTTCTTATCGCCCTTCCAGCCAGTAAAATTTGGACATGTGACACTTCCTCCAACCAATTAAAATCCTCCATTTGGCCCTGTTACCAGCTGTTATTTTTCTTTTCATTTTTCTGTGCCCTTTTACCTCTGTAGCTTTGCGGCTCTGCCTGACTCCTAGTCGCACCACTACAACACGCCTAAGGGCAAAAAAGAGTCGCAGCATTTTTGTGTGCCCTGACTGCTCTGTAGCTTCGCGGCTCTACCTGAATCCTAGCCTCACCACTGCAACATGCCTAAGGGCAAAAAAGAGTCGCAGGAGCCCATCCGCAATGCCTGATCGCGCTGGATCCCGCACGGTTCTGTTGGCCTGGCTGGTGCGACAAATATCAACTTCAAATGTGGCTTTCAGTTTGGGTTTAGCCATGTGGGTATCGAGGTGAGGGCTTCAACTATATCTGAGGGTTTCGAAAAACTTGGGAGCTCAAGGTTTTGTTATCGCGGTGAGGGCTTTGTTACGCAGTTTTTATTCTCGCAGAAGCTAAGGTGCACAGAGGAGTAGAAGGAGAAACCATGGCGGTCGTTTTACCACAGCCCGAAGTAAAACTTTTCAATCGATGGACGTTTGAGGACGTAGAGGTATTTTTAATTTTACTCTTGGGCGCTGGTTGTCCTAGTGTTGTTAGTTGGGGTTCTAACTTTTTGTTAGAGTTTTATTGACAAGTTTTGTAGCTCAAATGTTCCAGGTGGGTTGGGATATCGAGAACCCACTGACAGGGAAAAGTATCTGCCAAACTGAAAAATCCCTTGGGAAGCACATGCCGGAATTGAAGGCAAGTCCCATGCAATGCAGTTGTCTTGCATTGTAAAATAACCTTGACCTCAACTTTTGGAGTTGGTTCTATTTTGTATAATTTGTCTGTTGCTTTAATTGTGTCTAAGGTCACTTTCGACCCGTTGATATTTCACTGTGGGCCTGTGAGGAACATTAAATTGCTTTGGCCACTAACTGGAAAGCTTTGGTAGGAGTAACCCTAATTTGCAGATGCAGAGGACTGAAGGATGGACATGGGCAAAGGTTTATTTCATTTTAATCTTCCTCTGCTCTTTAACACAGAAATCCCACTCTTCTCTCCAACACGTTCGATCTGCAAAGAAAGCTGGAGATTCACTTAATTTTTTGGTAGCTGGAGATTGGGGTAGAAAAGGACTTTACAACCAGTGTAGAGTGGCTGCTCAGGTTAGACCTACTCTTTTTCAAGTTTTCATCATTTGTTTCTGATTTCAAAAGGAAGTTGTGAATGAATAAACAAAATGGTTTAATAAGAACTTCACAAAGTTCGCTGAAAATGGCCATTATTTTTTGTTAAAATTTGTATTCCACTGTGTGTGGTTGGATCATGTTATAGATGGCAAGAATAGGAGAGGAGCTGGGAATCGATTTCGTCATTTCTATGTGTCATTTTTTATAGCAATTTTATGGAACACATTCGATCACTTGACAGTTTTTGAACTTCACAAGTATGGTCTTCAGACCTTGCAGATGACAGATGATTATTTCTACATTTTCACTTAGCACATTAGATTGCCAAGCATTGTCAAGATTTGAAATGTTGAAATGTGTTAAGATTTACAACCAATTCACTTCTCATCAATGTTTCATTTTCATCCAGGTTTTTTCCAGGTTTAGTCATGTTCAGGATTTTTGGCATCGGCAATTCTGGGCTGGTTAAAGGATTTGTTTTTTTCCAGTTTTGGTCCTGTTCAACATTTTAGGTTTTCCATTTCCAGTTCTCATAAGATTGGTCTGCACATTGAAAGGCTAATTTTACGTGTCAAAAGAAGCCATGTATAGAAAGAATGAAAAGACAAAAAAAATGAGTAACATCATTGGGCGAGGTATTATTAGTGAAAAATCTTTGGAATACCATGCGAATTTGTCCTTGATTTTAAAGGAAAAAGGGTGAAAACACATGTGACATTGAACAATATGCTATAATATGAAATAATGTTTCAGATTGCTGTCAGGAGTCTTCTTAATCAACAGAACATCCCCACACAACAGAAAGAGGATCTGCAACAATACTAATAAAAGCAAATATTACAATGTTGTGAGTTATAGAATGCATTGAACCTAATGGGTGAAGAATTCTTAGGAGCAACGGTGGTGTCCGGCCTCTCCTTGTCGATGATGTTGGGCTGCCAAAGGAAAAAGCATGTTATCAAACTTGGGAAAAAAATGCAAAAGATAAAATTACAAACGTAGCAGCTGGAAAATGCACCAATAACCCTTGCCACGGGCATCTTATGAATTTTGAACACTCAGAAACAAAAGGGAACGCATTTTGTTTGCCACTTGAACAATTCTGAAACTCCCTATTTGTCCACAAATGGATTTGGGTCCAAGAAGGAAAAATATGCTGAAGTGTGCTCTGTACAAACACACAAAGAGCAGCGACAATATATTGAGAAACAGAGGAAATTAGAATAATGGATATATTGTATACATGAATTCCATTGTCGTGGTGTAACTAATGGTTTTCCCTTCTTAACTTTTTTAAAAAAGTGACCAATCTTCTCCATGGATTTTGCCTCTCTTAAAAAATCAAAATCATAATCAACATGTTTCTCCATTTCTTGAAGAAGAGGATGTTTGAGGTGCAATCGATCTTGCAAAACATGGCTTTCAGCCCTAGATAAAGCAGGTAGAGTGAGACCAAGATCATCGAGGGAAGGTTTTTGAAACAAAGGGTATTAATAACTGGTCAGATTGAAGGTCCATAGTAGAATTTATTGCTACTATTGTAGATTATCCTTACAGAAATTCATATTGTCCTTCTCTTTTAGAAATTAATGAGACCTTTGACAACATTATGGGCAGAGTTGGTGTTTCCCATCCATCAGAGGGACCCTTCAATAAAGTTTTAAACACAATAATTCTGATGTATCATACAGAGAAGGTGGGTTAGAATGAACACGTCACTTTACTTTGTTGCATATGCACTTGATACTAAGTGGTATGTGAAGAGACCTCGGAGAGTGACTTCTATGGGTATTTAGGAGGTGAAAGAGGTATTCAGAAAAGTTAATTCGAAGATGTTCAAAATTGAGAAGGTGTAAACTTGGGAGCTCAAGGTTTTGTTATCGTGGTGAGGGCTTTGTTATGCGACTTTTTATTCGTCCACGAAGCTAAGGTGCGCAAAGGAGTAGAAGGAGAAACCATGGTGGTCGTTTTACCACGGACAGAAGTAAAACTTTTCAATCGACCGGACGTTTGAGGACGTATAGGTATTTTTAATTTTACTCTTGGGCGCCGTTGTCCCGGTGTTGTTAGTTGGGGTTCTAACTTTTTGTTAGAGTTTTATTGAGAAGTATTGTAGCTCAAATATTCCCGGTGTGGGTTGGGATATCGAGAATCCACGCGACAGGGGAAAAAGTCTCAATGGCAAACCGAAAAAAAATCCCCTCAGGGAAGAAAATGCCGAAATTGAAGGCAAGTCCCATGCAAAGGTCGTACTGTCTTGGATTGTAAAATAACCTTTCGACCTCAACTTTTGGAGTTGGTTCTATTTTTTATAATTTGTTTTTTGATTTAATTGTGTCCGAGGTCAGTTTCGACCCAGACCTTGATATTTCAATGTGGGATTTTCTTGTTGTGTCCACCGGAAGGTTGAAGCAAGCTGATCTTGATGGGGTATTGAACCGTGGTTCAAAAGTTTTCTCGAATCGTAGATTACTTTGTTGAGTTAGATGGCTTGTCAAAAATGAGTATGATCTTTAAATTCAAAATTATATCGGTGTCACACGCATATGTATTGATCCGTTGCTCTATTGGGTAGGCTTACATTAACATCGCTATTAAAAGGAGATCTTGTTTGAGGAATTTTCTGAATCGTAGCATACTTTGTTGAGTTAGAGGTTTTTTTTTACATATAAATTTTAAATAAACAACTATTGTTAATATATATATATATATATATATATATATATATATATATATATATAATTTTTTGTCTTATAATGTATGTGTAGGCTCTGTGAGGGTTGGCCTTTTCATCACGCTATCAAAAAGTTACATCTCGATATGTCATTGTGTTAATAGGTGTTCGATTGATTTTCCCGATGGGAAACAAGACTAGTAGAACGATAAATTTATAGTCTTCGGATTAGCGAGATTTTGCGTTACAAGAGCATCCGACATGACAAAGACCGCTGAGGATAGGCACGCGTGCCTTCTCTTACCGATTTCTCCTTCCATGATATGCATTGACACAAAAATTGAGTGCTTAAGACCCGAGACTATAGAGTTGACTATAAAAGCTATGCTTTTATGGTTCAACGCCCTTAGTCGGTGTTCCCATTATCGTTGTATCCCCAAGCGCGTTAGAGGGCTTGTTAAAATTGAGTATGATCTTTAAATTCAAAATTATAGCAATGTTCTGCAATGTATTTCTTTCGTGTTACTCTATTGGGTAAACCTACATTAACATAGCAGTCAAAAGGGGTATTTCTAAGCAGACATTGCATCAAAAAATTTGAGAATCACATGGCTATGTTCAAAATATTATTATAATTTGAATGCCTCATTACATTGTTTCTCACACAGAGAAATCCTCCGTAGGTCTACAATCTATGTATCGAGGTTCCATATTCTAGATGATCCGCAAGGAATGAGAAATGATTAGTGCATTGATTGATTGGATTATGCTGCTATTATTTGATTTTATTAGTAGTCTCTTTCAAACGGGGGCCTTGTTTTAAACGTGGTGTTCGTTCATCGGTGATATTTGCTGAAGTATTAAGCGAGTGGCTTTGGATATCGCTATTATCTCGCGCTATCTAAATGAAATGAGTTTCAAAGGGGTGAATATGTTTGCAAGAAGGTCCCAAGTCCATGTTTACATTCTAAAACTACAGCGTGCACCAGCATGGAAACACTTAAAAAAATAAAATAAACCAGGCTATTATATTCCGTCATTTTGGCAAGAGACTGGATTTTGAAATCTCAAGGTGGCCTTATTCATCGCAGTGTAAAACACCTAGAATTTCGGTTTCAAAACATTCTGGTATTTTCTTGTTCCTTCTTGCTTTTGCATATCCTCCAATGGTAGTCGGTCCAATACAGTGATTTCTATAGGATGACCTAAGTGTTTTCTCAGCACTTAGCTTTTAGGTATAAGTTATTGTGGTGTTAAAGACTTCCCAAGCTTCAATGGGAATATGAGTGCTCAAACACTAAGGCATACGCTGCGTATACATTGAGCATCTTCAATTCAAAATAAATATGGGGCCTACTAGTGTCACAAATAATTCAATATGTATTTGTGACAACTATATATTTCTTGCTAATAAGTTAAAAGACAATACTTCTATCACACAAGCGTGCACTAAGAATGTTCTGTTGGTTTGGTCCGTTAGATTGCAATTATACGAGAATATGACTCGAAACTCGTTTCTTCAACTCCATTTATTCCCACCCTTTGGATAGTGGTACCACGAACTTGTATAGATGAAATAATCCATAGTGGATTCTATCTTGTAAAAATTGAAATAACTACTTATCTTTACATTAATGATTAGGTATGTGGATATAACATGTCCATTTTCATACGTTTTCCTCTAATGTGATATTTTTCACCCCATAAGTTTACATTCATTATGTATCTTTACATGTATGCATAACATCATTCACAGCTCTCCTCCTTTTCAACATTGCCTTGCACCCCGGGTGCAATTGCTAGTTATATTATTAGTAGCAACCGACGGGGCAATGTCGTACGAAGACGACAAAGCCTCGCGTTGACATTACAAACCTCGGACATATAGAGCATTAAACGAGAGACGAGATAGATGATTTTGTATTATATTACGTGTATGAAGGGCAATCGAGAAAAAATGATCGAGTTTATTCGGGTTGAAGATAATTTAGAAGAGGCGTAACCACTATGCCTAGACTGAATAACTTCCTTTTTATTTGTGCAAATCATTGGTAGCAATTTCGTGATGTGAGTTATTGACTCGTATATGAAGCATATATTTTTTATATATTTGAAAGTAGGTTTTGAGAACTAGGGATTTTCTTTTAAGCAATTTGTCATTTTGAAGGAGTTAAAAATAAATTAATAAATAATATGAAGTGAAAATAAATAATGTGGAGTAGGAACATGTTTAAACAAGTCATTAGAAGCGTTTAGAGCAAGCAAAGAAATCGCAGCCCACTTCCTTAGAGAACTACAAAAAGATACTCGGGGAATTCTTGTCATGAGGAGAAAAAATAATGTCTCCTACAAGCATCGATTTTTCAACCTTCGAAGAAGGAAAATGACTCCCATATACTCAACAAGAAGATGGGGATAAATGGGATTGACCGTCAAAGAGGTGTAGAAGAAGGCCAATGATAAATGCATTACCCGCATCTAGCTTACTACGAAGAATCAACCCCGTGACGTAGCCGATATGGAGTGTTCTATCATATCCGAAGGAGAGCCTAGAGATGATAAATCGGTGGATAGAAGAGAAAAGCCGTGAGAATAGCATTGGAATCAGACATAGTACGGATGCTCAAGAGAAGCGAGAGACGGTGGCACGCCGCACGGAGACGACCATATTCATGCTAACGAGTGAAATCTCACCCTTGCAGGTTAAGCAGAAACCTTGGCATGATCTCAACTCGCACTTAATCAATACAAACATGAAACATCATGAAGCAAGTCCCCAAAGCCCCCAAACAAGTCATAGAAGCTATTACAATAGAGCTCGCAATGAGACGAGAGACAACCTCTCGAGAACTAAAAAATCCAATCTCGAAATTTAATAATGAGGGGAGAAAAACTTCAGCGTAATGAGTGTCTTTTACTAACAACCGACTTTGCAAGCTTGGAGATGGAGATTGCCTCCATTAGTATACAAGAAAATGAGCCAAAGTAGTTGACCGAAAAGCCAATGCCAATCGAAATGAAGGCCAAGCAAAAGTAATACCCCGAGGGCTAGCCTACCAACAAGCAACAAACAATGACATGACATTGATCAAGGTTTACTTTTTGTTTGGAGATAACCAGGGGCCAAAAGGCACACGATAAATATTTAGTAAAGTGTTTTGTTATGTTTAAGAAAAAGTTATAAGTAGAAAAATTTGTATGCAAAGAAAACGAGGGGTAAAATCTTCTCAATGACTATCTATATAGAATAGCTACTCCCTACGTACTCCCCGACAACATGGCGCGCGGGGGTAGTTTTGTAAATCTATGGTAATTATAATGTCAATATAATGAAAACATTTTTTTCCACCAAAAAAAAATAAACCAAACAGACACACCACAAACTTGACATGATTAATGAATTCTATGAGAGGATATTTTATGCCACTTTAAGTTAACATGCCCACAAAACATTGCCCTTTTGTTACGTGAATAGAAAACTTCTCCCCATCCAAAAAAGACCATTACTAAGTTTAGCTCTCCGTTTAATTCTCGATGATGAATGAGGGGCCGACTAATACATGCTTGTCTTTGTAATCTCAACTGCGCTCATTAAGGATACATAATAGTTTTCTATCTCTCGTCATCGAAAGTAGCTCTCGAAGCATATGGTTTGTGCACAATATAGCAACACATGGGTCACAGCATGAGGCGATTAGGTGCATCTTGGAAGTTGGATGATTACGAGTATCTCCAAAAAGAACGGAAATTCCATCTCAAACACAAGGTTTGTTGGGGTTCCCGTTATTTTACAAAATCGATGTAGCTAACATTTGACTTATTTCGTAAGCCAATAGGAGGGTCTAAACAAACTTATGATGTATGGTGTGCAAGAGAAGAGATCTCGTATATAAAGGAGGTCTAGTCATAAACAATCTTAAGATGTCCCACAATTTTGTACATCTCCAGACCATTTCATTCAAATATGCTACTACGTGGCTTCAAGATTATTGTATAGCATTATTATCACTATCATGTGTCCGAGTGTCACTTTTGTTTCACCCTATTAATTTTTTCATGGTCAATCTGCCACAAGATGGAGTTTACGAGCTAGTTTTATACCATGTCTTCAATTCAATAAAAATATAACTTACTATTTTTGAACCGACTATATATGGTGGTTTTGTGGATGCATGTTTAAAAGCCTACACATCTATACTCCATTTTATGGCATCCGCATTGTTTAGATGCAATCGAACTCTTAGACATAATTTAACCATTGTGATTGTGAAAGCTGTTAATAAGCATTATACATGATTAATTGTGCAAGCTATAAAGTCCGATTTCCAAGTGCCTCCCATATTAACAATTTATATACGAAACTTTATTGTATTTGTAAGACACCGATGCTACTTAATCATTTATCGACATTTTCTTTTGCGTTGTATTTAAAATTGTTGGAATACAAATGGGTAAATGGAAGGTAGTATCATCTCATTCTTGTTGTTTTATTGGATATGTTGTGCTTTTCTTTTCGATTGGCTCTGATTTTTCTATATGGTACTTGAGTTGATATTACTTTTTTTTAAATTTCCAAATGCGCGAGGAGCTTCCTCGCATGTTAAAGTGGAAAAGGTAAGAAATGAACTTGAGAAACAAGCGAGGATGAATCCGAGGAAGAATTTAAGCAATCGCTTGATGCTTTCAAGGAACATGCTTCCAAAATGCGGGCATTTTCAAAAAGACTTGTCTATGCTTTGAAAAAACAAAGATAGTGTTAAAGGATACTGACAGAGCAAACTTGAAACTACAAGTCGTAAAATATGAAAAGCGCTTTTTAACTTCAACTTCGATCGTGAGGAAAATCCGTGTAAAGGGAAAATAAAATTTGTCAATTTGGGTTGAAAATGCTCCTGAGACTATGAAGGATGTAGCTGAAACTGCCTTTGGTGTTCACCCAGATGATCTTAAAAACCAGTCTAAAGTTCATGAATTTTGCCTTGGCATTCCATATGGTAAGAGTGCTAATTTTTTCTCTATTATGGTGTTTATGTTTATGATATTCATTTTCCTGCATAATTCTTTAAAGGGTGCTAGCTCATTGGAAGAGCACCTGCCATGCAGGAGGTTGGTGGTTCGATTCCACTGTACCCTAACATGAATTATTCAATGATATTGTAGATTTTTTTATAAATATTTTTATATTGATTTATTTTAATGGAGAGACATTTTTTTGGATTCATTGTTTTATATTGTCTCTATAGAGACAATAGATAAGATTAAAGACATTGTCTCCATAAAGAAAATATGTCTTTAATTCCAACTATTGTCTTTGGAGAGACAAAAATGAAATTGTCTCAACTTAAGACAATTTACCCAAAAATTGTCTTAAAACCCCCCTTTGCGTTGTAGTGCAACTATTGTCTCTGGAGAGACAAAAATGAAAATGTCTTTGGAGAGACAAAAATGCTTGTGTTATATATTGTCTTTATAGAGACAATATTTTAAGACAATCTAATTTTAAGACGATTTAATTTGAGACACCCGCTTAAAGACAATATTTAAGACAATACACAAGTTTTCTTTTGTCTCAAATTAAGACAATTTACCCAAAAATTGTCTTAAATATTGTCTTAAAACCCCCCTTTATGTTGTAGTGAGATGACCATGGTTAACCATGGTTGACAATTAAGGTTTACCAGGGTTGACTAAGGTTGACCATGGTTGCCTATGGCTAACTAACGTTGTGTATGGTTGAACATGGGTGATAATGAGTGACAATATTTGACCATATATAACCATGGTTGAGTTTGTTTAACAATGTTTGGCCATAATTGAGTTCATCAAACATGGTTAAATATGGATACATGGTTGATCAAGGTTATTAGTGTTTGTTATAAATGACTATGGTTAGGGTTGACTATGATGCCCATGTTGAATATGGTTTAAGGGAGTAGACCATAAATCTTATTTATATATTACTACATTCATCCATGTTTGACTCTACTGGTAACATTTGTTGGAATACTTTATTTATTCTTGTTTTTTGCACAATTTTAGTAGTTTAATGTATAATCTAAATTAGAAACAATTATTCATGCTAAGTTAAAATTAGCACATTCATTATATGTTGAATTAATATTTTTTTATGAGCATTTGGATTTTTTAAATCTTATATTCTCAAGTTTTTACAACTTTCACCTTACGCGCCCCCCCCCCAACCCACACACACACACACATTGATTTAGAGTGGTTGATGAATTGAAATATGTTAAGTAGCCTAGATCCATTTAACTTCGGATCTAACATGACCCTAGAGGGATCAAATTTTTTCATGTGCAAAATTCTTCTAGAGTGCAAAATACAATGTGTAAGTTTTTATTGTCTCAAGTGTATTTTTCAGTGCTATATAAAATACAACTTAAACTTGTAAGTCCAAAAACTCTTTATTGGATTTCAACAAAAATATATACCTAAAAAATGATCGAACAGTAAAATACTTAGACCAATTCAAATGTTTTAACCATAAAAATACTTTTTTTTTCAATAGTTTTATATGATATATACATCACTACAAGGAAAAGACCCTCAAGCGGATGTTTTTGAGGAAACCCTTATAAAAATAGCCTAGATATCCGTTTGTAGCGGAGGTCACTAGAGAAGGTTGGCGAGAGGAGGTTTTTGCGGATGTATATTTTTGCAGTGTGTTTCTAATCATAATAGGCACCTGTGTGTTTTATGAAAAGCGCACCGATGTGTACTATCAATTGGCACACCGATACACCGCGTTCTTCGTACAAACCAGTCTGGTGCATCTTAGTACTATAGCCCACCAGTGCTCTACGTACAAATCGGCCTTATGCGTCTCCGTAATCTAGCGCACCGTAACGATGTGCGGTGCACCATTGATAAAACTGCCCGGTGCATCTCATAATCGAGCGCACCGAAAAAGAGTTAATTTAAAAAAAATTACCAGCCGTAAAAAACCTCGTTTTTACTTGTTTAGTGGTCTAGAGCTTTTAAGCACCGGTGTGACTTTGTCTTCTCTGAGGTGCCCTACCATCGGTGCTCTCATTGCCCGCATTGTTGCCATTCATTGCTCACTGTGCCGAGTTTGAATTTTTGAAAATGGTGGGAAAATTTGTTTTTTAGTATTCCTTAGAAAAGATGTCTCCTCATCGCACAAATGTGCAGGTAATCTACTTGTTTCTCAATAAATTAACCTTTTAGCGGATTTATTTATCAAATTCACTTAAAATTTATTGTTTAATATATATATATATATATATTCAACTGTGCTGTGTTTGATCCGTTCGGCTGCACCATTTACTGCGCTGCCTATAAATTTACAGGTTGCATCACGAATGGTGTTAACGGAAATCGTACCGTGTTCCGATGTGGTATCCAGAAAACGCGCACCGTTGTAATACTAAAATAGTGCGGTGCGTGTCGGTTGCCGGCCGCACCGAGCATATAAATTTTTTAAAAATAACACGGCGGTGCAGTCGTTTATAGGACCGCACCATTAATTATGTAATGTTGTCAGGTGATGCGTTGACGTGTGTAACTACCCTAGGGCAGATAGTTTGGTCAACGCACCGCTCGAAAAAAATACATAATTAACGGTGCGGTCATTTACAGGACCACACTGTTAATTATGTACTGTTGTTGGGCGATGCGTTGACCAAACTAACCGCCCCGGGGTGGATAGTTTGGTCAACGCACCGCACAAAAAAATTTCTTGTTTGCGCAATGCGTGAATTTTTTGCATGCACATCGTGCACTGTGCTTGATAAAGAAGTACGCACTGGTAGCGGTGTGTTACTGTTTTTATGGGTGCAACGAGTGCTATATATATTTTTCTCATTTAATAAAAAAAATGTATTTAATATGTGAATCATTCAGCGACGTCAACGGAGAGAGAAAAGGGAACAACAAGAGCATATGGAGGACTGTTATAACATGATTCAGTTGTGGGAGGCACGGGAGAGGGAGAGACTTTTGTACCCTCGCCCTATTACGACACCCACCCAGTTTCTCTTAAGGGAGGTATGCCTCCTCAAGTTTCACGAGGAGGCTACATCCCTGAAGGAGCACAATGGATTATTGGGACCGCTGATCTACAAGTGGGATGCCCACCAACAGGCTTTCCGGGTCGTCCCTGGTCAGTGGTACGAGCCCACTGAGGAGGACATATATTTTATTATTGGCCTATGTAGGAGAGGGCAGGATTTGCCCCATTTCCCAGATATTCTTGTCGGTTATGCATCAAGGAGTTAGTTGGCATACTCCCAGAGATACATTAGGGACGATATAATTTCTCCTGCATATTTTTAGGTGTCTGGTGGTCAATTACGCATTGCTTTGTTTGGTCCAGAGGAGGTGAGGTGCCTCTAACTATTACTGAAAACCATTGCATACTATACTAGTGACAGACAATGCATTAGTTGTCCGCTTTTATTTTATGTCAATTCTTTATTCCAGTCGCCACAACTTGTGAGACGGTCTGCCATTTTTTTGCGGCGGTTTTGTATAACATTAGATAGACGTCATTCTCAGGCATGTAGGAGGTTGACCTTCTCTTTTGCTTCAAATTTATTTTGTTTATTTTTTGAGAGGTTTCCAGAGATGAGGCCTACTTTTTTTCGGCAGCCTTGTAGGCCGATGTTGCATGTACAGATGTTGATGTGGGGCCAGATGATGCCCAAGAGGGGCCTCTCCAACTATCCGACCAAGATATCTAGTGATGTGTAGAAATTTTATAACATATGCATGTATATATCCAGATTCTCCTGATCTAACAATATTTATCTTCTTGCTAAATACATAATCCTTCCACTGTTAATCTTTTGCGGAAATTTAAAACCCAATTGCAAACACATGAAGCACTAAGAATAATTGCACATAACACAATTGTTTACCAAGAAAGCCTGAAGCTAAAAACCCCAGCTATCATATATTATGTATCATGGAGATCATGTAACAATCTCATACAAAGCTTAGTACATCAAGCTCTTAGTACAATACAATCGTCACACACTAACATGAAGAAATCTGCAAATCCATGTACTGATTTCTTACCACCTGATAGCCTGCCTCCACTGCACAATCCCTGCTGAAGAAGACCCCTGAATGAATTCGAATTGGCCTTGCCTTGAATGCACAATCCTCATTGGCAACTCCAATGTGTGTGTGATGCAATCAATGCATCACTATAGTCACAACAAATAGTCCATCTCACCCTTTCAACTACCTCTCTGCTGGGTCTCCATTGGAACTACCATGCACTGTAGTTAGATGTTGTATTTGTTCAGTTGATTAGTGAGTTATTATTTGTGAATTAATTAACTAATTAATTCACTCCACTCTCACTAGTGTATCATTCAGTTAGACTAGATACAACTAGCTCAACTGAGTTTAACTCTAATAACTGTGTTAAACTGAATAACAACTCCATGAACTACTCTTCCAGCTCTGTCATAACTTTGCCACTTCAGTTCTAAGTGAGTCCTCCATGCATGAACCACCAGTAAACCCTAGGAATTGCGTAATTCCTTCAGCCCATTGATTTGCCAAATTTGTATACTGAAATAAAATGCTCCAAGAGAATAAGTTGATATTTAGAGTTTGATTATTATTAAGGGTTAATAATAATCAACACATCTAATTTTAGATCGAAGATCTATAAATAGACTTCGCCCAATCTTCTAAAAATAGAATTTCATCTATTTTTCCAACTTGACCAACCATCCACAAATAGCATCCTGCAACTTCTGAAATATAATCACCATGTCTAAAAATAGACTTGCACCTAAAAATAGCCTGCGGGCCCACTTAGTGAAGGTGACTGATTTTCACTAAGCTTCATCATCTTGTTGAATCTCAACATGATGCACTAGAATTTCTATCCATTGCTGATGATCACTCGTTTGTGATGGTGTCGTGTCCATACGTGGGTTTGGTTTGGCGAGGGTGTACCAAGATCCTCTTCACACGGGATGAGCCACTGGATGCTAGAGGTAATGTTAGTGTTTTATTTAAATTAATATAGTTTCATTTGATTGTATTAATTAATTAATTAGAATAGAATATATACATTCTTTAATTTGTTTTATTAAATTGGTTAGTTAAATTGTCTAATTTTTGTTGTGCACTATATATTTTATAGATATTGGCACATTTGTTGGGGACATGATTCCACCCCCCTCAGATGATCTTGGTGTAGATCATGATGAGGAGATTGAGGAGGCAATGGATCAGGGTGACAGACTTGATCCTCGGGTGTAGATACTCGCAGGGATGCGACGTAGGGCAGACATCCAATTCAGGGTGGAGTTGGGCGACCGACTGAGTCGACCCCTGGTTGATGAGGGAGTCTTCCTTGCTACGATAAGAGAGATCTAGGCTGATCGTAGGCTCACAGAGCTTTGGAGAGACATGCCCCGCGATATGATGACCCTTATGCGTCATATCATTGGAGCTTCTAGGGTACTAGCGGCTAGGAGGGATAGGAATTGTGGATATGCGCGATAGAGCAGCTCATCAAATGATCATGATCACGAGGGGAGTGATCATCATTATACTACTCTAACTCCTCCTTCACCTGGTGTCGGAGATGAGCAACCAACATCGAGTCCTGATCAACATGCATCTTCTAAGTAGTCACCATCAACTCAGCAGGAAAGTCCATCTGAGTAGGCTGCACCATCCACTGAGAAGGTTGCACCATCGACTCATCAGCAGGCACCTCCTGAGCATACTGCACCATCTGATTAGCAAGCACCTCTTGAGCAGACTGCACCATATGATCAGTAGGCACCTGCGAAGCAGGCACGTCATCCATCTGAGCATGAGGTTGTGCCATCGATTGAGTAGGCCTTGACTAGTACTAGTTATAGTATTAATATAGTACCACCAAATATTTGACATTTATATGCCGTTCTATTACAGTTGTATATTTTTGACATTATATATATATATATTGTGTGTATTTTATGTTCATGTTGATGTACTTATTTTGCATGGTGGTGTTAATCATGATGTGTATATTGTTAGGTCATGTTAGATATGTTCATTTAATGTGCTTGCAGATAGATGTGTATGTGATAGCAGTTATTTGACATGAGATGTATATTTGATGTCTGTGTTGTGATGATGTTATACAATGCTTGTGTTTTGTTAGATGATCATGATCACGATGATTATATGATGTTAGCGAATTTGAATGGGTATTTTAGAATATGATGTTTGTACGATGGTTATCATGATCGTGATGTTTATTTTTTATATTAAATCATGATATTTAATAAATATTATGTATTAGTAATTGTAATTGTATGTAAAATTGTAATTGTAATTATATGTGAAATTGTAAAATTGTAATTGTAATTGTATGTATTGTCATGATTCAATTTTATTACAATTGCAAAATTTGTAAAGTTGTAAATTAATTGTCAATTTTGAACCATAACTACCATAAGTAAAATGTATACCGTACATATTGTTAAATTACCATAATTGTAAAATTGTAAATTTGTATGAATATAAATAATTGTAAAATAATAAATCTAGAATAATATGAATTTTTGTAATATAATAAACTTTAGAAAATAATGCAAATAAATTCATGTTTAGAATTATCATTATTTTATTATGATCTTACATACCAAAAATAACAGTATACATTAATACATTTTTTAAAATTTTGAAGATATCACACACACACACACACACACACACACACATGTGGTGCATTTATTTAAGTAATGATATAGTGAAAAAACATTTAATGCAATCAAGTAGTTGTATTATTTTAGGAATTGACATAAAAAAAAAAAAATTGATACAGTGCATTGTTTTCGAGATCAACATAATTGTAAATTATGAAGTGAAATGATTTTAACATTAACATAATGCAAACCAATTAATTCAAAATACATATTATAATGTTTCGAAAAAAAGAGTCTTAGTTATAAGGTTAAGTCCTCTTCTTTATAAAAACCCATCTTAAATAGTATAAATGATGAAATAACACATGTACCATATCACTCTCTGTTCTCATGATCACCCTCATTATCTTCGAGCTCGCTTGGCATGATAACACTATTGTTCTAAAAAAAGGAGCTATTATTATTGGTGCTAATGTACTGTTAATCGCACCGGTGCAGTTTTATAACCAGATGAACCGGTGCTGTTAGTTAAAAAACACACCGAATATCGGGAAAAAAACACAAATTTATATTTTTGAATTGAAAAAAAAAGAGATAAATTGAAAAATGAGCGGCAAATGATTTTGGGAAATCTAATTTCATAAAAAAATTCTTTAAATAATAAAAGCTATTCATTATTTCATTATTTTTGCAAAATGTTTCAGGGAGTGATTTGCACGAGAGATATACCTGGAGGTTGGAGCATGAGAGCATGATAGCACTATGGAGCAAAAAAATACTTTCGAACAACAACACTCTTCAGAGAATCAGAATTTGAAACATCTAGTGATTCACACAAAAACCCTGTAGTATAGTAATATTGTTAAATTTTACTATAATAATTATTTTTTTACAGTTTCTGTTTGATTTAATACATGCATAGTAACAATTTTAAATTTTACTGTTCATTTTACTAATAAAATAATTTACAATCTCTATTCGTATTTAAATTTAATTAAAATTTAGAAAAAAAAACAAAAAAATCCATTCTTATGTTAAACCCTTTCTTCTTCTTGTTTATGTGACTTCACAATTAGGGATTTTCATTTTAGATTTACAGGGTTTGTATTACTATATATATAAGCGTATGACATCTAACCCACGGGACCACTTGCAGAGTTGGATCCCAATCCTCGTCGACCCTTGCAGGATTTAAAAAAAAAACAACTTTTGTTAATCGGTGCACACTGTTTAAAATAGCGTATGAGTGCGCGATTGTAGTATAGCGCACCAAGCGCGTATTGACAAAAAACATTGTTTGATAAAAACAATTTTTTTATTAATTTATGTCTATATTAATCGGTGCCCCAGTATTAATATAATGCATTGGGTCTCCTTGTTGAAAAAAGGCACCATATGGTGTTTCTACTATATTGGCACTGCGTTTTTAAGAACCTACCGCATCGCTTTCTGTGCTTAAGTTGCGAAAGTCGCGTCGTTTCTTGATTTTTTCTTTTTTACCTAAAAAGTATGTGATTTATTTATAAAATAAATTAATAAACGGTACATGTTTCATATTGATAAATAAATGACTAACAAGAGTTCAAGTAACAAAAATACTGATAGCACATTCAAAAAAGCAAAAAAGGCAAGTTCTTTGTAAATTCTTTACAAAAATTATTATTTTTGACTATATGTAAGTTTAACTAACATGTATTGTTTAGTGTGTATCACACAGAGCCACAAAAAGACGAAGCTCGATAATATTATTTCTGATCTAAATACTAAGACAATAAGAGCGTAAAAACTTGATGGAAAAATTGAAGAAGGATGAATCAAGTGAATGAAAAATACTCTCGATCCAATATGAGTTTCTTTTTTGAATTTTCATTAATGATATACATAAAAATATTAGATAACATATTTCAAACAATCTATTAATTCATATATGTTTAATTTTCTTTAGGGACCAACAACGAAAAAAATGAATGTTGTTCTAAGAAAAGAAAAAAAATAGAACATGCAAATGAAAATGAATTGCTCCTTAGCTCATCTGGAGTGGCGTTGGAGGTTAACGAAAGGGGAAAAAACTTCTTAAAAAATTTGAGGGATCTAGTGGAACGAATGTATAGACGTTCTTTCCACTTACAATACAAAAATCAATCCAATGATTCAAAGAACTAAATTTTATTTAAACTATTGGAAGAGTTTCCAAAGAATTGGTCAATGAGACATGTCAGACTTTTAATAGTAAAAACATACAACAAAAAAAATGAAGGATTCAAAAATTAATATTCCTTTAAGTGTTTTTCTAGAATTATATGTATATATTACTACAAAGCAATCATTTATAAATATCACTTTTGTTATATTTAGTTTTCATATATCAATATAAAAATTAAATAGTTTATTGTCATGTTACATTTTCAGGAAGATTATGAAAATATCAAAGGATGAACGAGCTGATATCAGAAATATGCTAGTAGGAATGTCCAAAAAGGTGTACAAGGAGATGGTCAAAGAAATGGACATAATTGCATCGCACGAGGAGCCATCTCAACAACAATGTGCTTCAAATGTAATATGTATTCATTGAATTTTTTGATTAGGTACAATAAATATATAATTTAGCATTAAATATTAATCTTCAAGTATTTTCTTGCAGAAAAGAAAAGAAAATGGAATCCATTCAGCACATAAAACATGACGACAAGGAAGAAAAGGGTTGATATATATGTTTGTGAGTAATTGTTACTTCTTGATAACAACTTAACTAGATTTCATTTTTGTATATTTTAAGTTGTTTTACAACAATCATCATTGAATGTCTTCAAACAGGTGCTAAAATACAAAGAAGAACTATCAGAAGAATTGATTGACATTGGGTCAAATATGGGTTGTCAGTATATGTTTGCATATCAGAAATTAATTGTGGAATTTGTGAACATCTATCTTGCTTTACGTAGCTCCATCTATAATTAATAGAACAAAAAAAACGTTTATATTAAATCTATGATTTGTTATGGGGTATAAAAATTGCAGGAAACAAAGTATGGAATTGTGCCAACAAATGAATTTTTGAGAGATGGCATAAAATTTGGTTTTGAAATAATGTGTATAGTTCATGAGTCAATTCTTGCTATGGTACATTTCTTTTTTATTTACATTGATGTATATTATTTAATATTGCAATTTTCATTATTCTCACCAATGTATATACACTCATTACACTTTATTTTTATGTTTGTAGATGGAACTTGAAGAAGAAGAAAAAAATCTACACAATGAACAAAACATTCATCCAAATAGCCCAATTCATTGAAGAGGCTCGAACAATGACATCAATTCCAGCGAAGAATGATGATCAATATGTTTGGATATCAAAGCAAGGCTTTGTATTTTTTGAAATATTTTTTTGTGAAATCGGACATTTTGTTTAATGTAATGGACTAATCCAGGTGGATCTTCACACACCAGTGGCTTGGAAAAAGGCTCAAATTTGAAAGTGGCAGAAATGTGTCAACTTGGCTTTAGATTGAATAGCTCGTCGCCCTGATCACAACGATGTGAACGTCGCGTCAATCCGAGCTCATATGACGAAGTTAGAGAAGTTTGAAGTTTTGTTAAGGAAGGGAACGTGGGGCCCACAGTGTGCCACATGGTGTTCCAATGAGCATATGGGACCCACATAGCAGCCCCTCATCTGATGAGACATGGTGCTTCAGTATTATCCCTTACACCTGCACAAAACACAAAAGACAAAAGACAAAAAATTCATTAAAATCATATTTAAAATGGTTATTAAAAATCATTTAAAAAAAATTAATGGTTATAATAACCATATAACAAAATTTATGTTAAATATAACATATGGTTATTAAAATCAAACCATGAAAATCAACGAATTAAATATGGTTTGATTTAAGTTAAAATCAACGAAGTTTTATAACCATATTGTTATATAGTATGCTTGAAGTTATAACAACCCATACTAATTAAAATCAACGCATATAACAAATCAAATATGCCGCCAACCATTCACGCATTAAATACCATGTTACAACGTGTCAACAAAGCACATAAAAAACGCTCCACCTTATTAACGCAAAAGCCGAGACTATTGGGAGTTGAACCCATGATCGACAGGTTGTTGGCCCCACCCACTCACACTGTAGTCTCACTCCGCATTTAATTGCATACAACAAACCAACCATATACATTAAAATAAACACATTTAATCAGCCAATGGTTTAAAATGAATATGCTCCAACAAAAAAACGTGCCAATAAAAATCTTACATGCAGATGTTTGGGGAGGCGAGATTTGATCCCCCGACCTCCCTAACCTATTTCCGACTTTCCCAACTACGCCCAACAGACTTGTTGGGAAATCCACCCAGGACTTAATACTTAAACCCTGTTTTTCTCAATGCGCTCGAGCCAGGTCGGAGAGGATGACACACAGTTCGAAGCAGGAGCAGGCACGAATTTCGAGGAAAAATCCTTTTGATGCTCGGAGAATATTTTGATTCCAAGGAGGTAAAATTTTCCTATGTCAGAATGGATTGAAATTTATATGCATTTTAACTAAAATTTCATAGAGAACGCAATGGCGAGGTCATATTTGTATTTCAAGCAACGATTTTGTAGATTCCCTGTGGGGGAGAATCTTCGAGAATCTTGAAGGAATCTTTCAGATTCCTTAGGTAGACTGAAGTGGGTAGTAGTGGGAAATATTACTGATGGGGTTCAACATTTATTTTTCATTTCTTTTCTCCGCACTCTGTTGTTCAACTTCATTATTGGCGACGATGGAAAGGTGTAGACTCTTAATTTATTCAACTTGATTCTCTTTTTGCTTCGACATTAATGTCGCTAATTTCACTGATCTGCATGTAGGCGCACATTGTATACATGGGGATTTTTCTCCACAATAATAGAGAAGAGCTTGTAACAAGTCATCTGCAATTTCTTTCCTCTGTTCTCCAAAGGTATCAAATTATGAGATATTCAACTTTCAGAATTTTACAGGTGTCGCTATTAATTTATTTTATATTCTTATATTTGTGTGTTGGGTATTTGAACTTTTGTAGTACAAGACACACATAGCAATCTATGGTGCGTAGCTATACTTCTGTTTTTAATGGATTCACATTAGTATTATCCAAAGAACAAGCAACTATATTAGCTGGTACGTCTCGTTAACGAGTGTGTTTCTTAACTAGTTGTAACCCCCCAGGTTCTTGTTTTTATATATTCCCATGAATTAGAAGAGAAAGGAAGAGTATTATCAGTGTTCCCTGATCCAGTGTTAAACCTTCATACAACACACTCATGGGACTACTTAGAAAAGGACTTGGCCATGCCACACTCTTCTTACATAAAACCCAAGTTTTCTGGTGCTGATGTCATAACAGGGTTTCTAGATAGAGGTATAAGGCAATATTAGGCTTTTGAAATTCCATTTGGTTTAGTTTAGTTTTGATTATGGCGTTAGATGGAAACATTTGAAATTTGAATATTTTCTTAGTATAATAATGAAAATGTTTATCTATAATAAAATTATATATAATAATATATATATTTTTTAAAGATATAGTTTTTCGTATTTGATATTTATGAATTATGAAAAAACTATATTTTGGAATCTGGGTAAAAAAAATTTTCACTCCCTGGTTGGTCTCCCTATTTGGAAACTTCTTTTAAAAAATTTCTAAAATTATATTTTGAAATATGTTAAGAGTAATATGTTTGTCTTGATAAAGTTAAGACTTTCTACTTTAGTATAATAAAGATGTTGTAATATAATCTGCTATTAAAATTGATTTGAGACATTAAATGTGTGCAAATTCCTTTTAAATCTGGGAAAATTCCTTTTTAAAGTAAAAAGGGATTTGATGGCTAAGTAGATTTGAAATTGAGTGGATCTACTGATTTTTAGTTATTTTTTAAACAAATTCATATAAATTATTGGAAAATAATCTTTTATCAAGAATGAATTTCGCCGAAATTAGCTAGCTTCAGTGATAAGGGCATGGGCCCTATTCCTTCGTAGTGGAAGGGATCATGCGTTAACGGAGAAGGTTTCAATGTTTCCAACTGCAATAGGTGATCTATGAAATTGAAATAAATTGGTTCGTTGTTTCTACTCTGGTGTGATTCACAGCTAAAATAATATAATTGTTTTAACAAGAAAATAATTGGGGCAATATTTTACTCAGGTGGAGAGGACGATGATTTGGTGAAAAATATTAAACCGAAATAAACATGGCCACAAACAAGGACTGCAAGAGATTATGACGGCATGGCACGCTTACAACTTCCACTACAGCTGGTAGCTTTATGGACAATGCAAACTATAATGGTCTTGCTAAGGGAACAACTAGAGGTGGACCGACCAGTTCCTCTACAAGAATTTCCATGTATAGGGTTTGTGGGTTGGACTATGGGTGTCCAGGTGTACAGATTTTAGTTTACTTTGACGATGCAGTTAAATATGGAGTGGATGTTGTATCCATCTCAATTGGAGTTCGGTCCAGTAATCAGGCCAATTTTATGAACGATGCAATTGCCATAGGAGCATTCCATGCTACTTTGAAAAGAATTCTGGTTGTATTATCTGTGGGAAACGAGGGACCTGATTCCCAAGTAGTGGTTAATGCTATGCCATGGATTTTTATAGTTGGAGCGACTTCAATTGACCGGGACTCAGGGTGTTGTGTTGAACAATGAGTTGAGTGAAATAAACTAGACCGTTATGTTTCTTCACTTGACATAACAATTGGTACTTTCATTCGTTCAACACTTCACTAATAGATTCTGCCATTCAAGAACATGCCCTGTTTTTATAGTGATAAATTCATGCTTGTTGCTAATAGTGTTAAAGAATATTTTATAAAAGAGTCAACTAAACGGGAAATAAAATGCGGTTTGTCAATCTCTCAAATTAGGAAAACAATTATTATGATCAAACAGCTGTGGATTAGTTCTATAAACAAACATTTTCTAGTAAAATGCATATAAATTGGTTAACACTTTTCATGATTTCTAGATCCACTATTTTGGGATTTGGTTGTAAATATTTGTACTATCCATTTAGGGTAAAGGAATTACCTTTTCGAATCTCAGCCACTTGTGTACCTAGGAAGCATTCTTTCCAAGTCCCGTGACCTAGTATCCACAATGTAAATTACATGGGAAAATTTCCAACACAGATTTAACAGAGGGAATTAAACTATACATTGTTGGAATTTTATGATTATGTTTTTCATGAAGAGGGGAAATTCTAAGAAAGGTATTCTGCAGCAATTGTGTTCTAGAGTGCTTAGATGCAAACAAAAGGAAAGGAAATATTGGAGTCTGTATTGAAAATGTCACAGTTACATCGAGGGCATACATGAAAGCAGAAAAAGAGGATGGATAACATGTATTAGGGCATCCTCCTAATACATTTATAGACATAGTTCTTTCAGAGACAATGTCTACCACATTTTACATGATGTCTGGAACATCCGTAGCAGTTCCTCATATTAGCGGAGCTACTGCATTTGTAAAATATATGAATCCTACTTGGAGATCCTCTGCTATCAGATCAACCCTGATGACAACAGGTACTTATCAGGTTTTATTCTTGAAATGCTTCATGTAATAATGCAAATATCACATTGGCTAAAGCCTGGAGATCCCCTTTTCCCCTTATTATGAAAGAATAGATATTTACAATTTCTATAATGCCTAAATTGAATTTGGTACTTTGAAATGCATAATCCCTTAAAGAAAGTTTTTCCCTAGCTAGGGTTAGTTTAGGGCCATCCTTGAAGTCAAGTATTGATTCACAATCGTCTACATTGGGAATTAGTTCAACTAGTGATTGTAGTCAATTTTAATGGTAATGGGTATTTAACTATTTCAATGTTAGCATATATGGCTCTTAAAACAAAATTTCTTGTTTCACAACTGCCTCTTTTTCTAACATATGCACTCTAATGTATATGGAATCCATTACAAGGAACAATATGGGAGAATTATTGACTAATGCATCAGATATGGTTGGGACGCCATTTGATTTTGGAGTGGGAGTAGTAAATCTAATCAGATCTCTGCAACCAGGAATTGTATATGAAACATCAATCGATGATTACTTCCACTTTCTATGTAATTACGGTCTAGAATTTGAGAATATCAAGCTCATGGCAGTGAATAGAATCTATATGTGTCCATCCGGTGTAAAGGTGGATCTGATCAGTAACATGAACTATCCAAGTATTGCCATTTCCAAGTTAAATGTTGTGAATGGGAGCACAATTGTAAGCAGAAGCGTCATAACATCAGTCCTGATATCACACCCACTTACAAGATTAACATCTGTGCACCTCTAGGTCTGAGTGTGAAGGTTTCTCTAGAAATGCTTCAATTCTCTGAAACTGCCAAAAAGTTATCTTTCGATGTAGTTTTTAGACCAACCAGGGTTGCCACCAAAGGATATGATTTCAGTACACTCATGTGGAGTGATGGAAAGAATAATTTTTGTACTCCTTTTGCAGTGAATCCGATGTGACCAAAGCATAAGAGGAAACCTTATAAATTTTCAAGTAATAAAACAAATGAAACCAACAAGGCAGCTTATTCCTTGCATAGACCATAAAGTAATAAAACAAAAGAAACCTGCTTATTTCTAGATATAATTATCTCTGGTAATTTATCGCACAATCATCATCTACCTTACATAATAACATCATGGGCGAAATATGAGTTTCCAAACCACATAAACAGTAGGGTAGATATTGAAAATTTCAGTGAAGCTTTCAAATTTGTCTGCAGTGTAATCATAAATATCACGTTACAACATGTCTCAGACCTATATAATTGAGAAAAAAATTGTTTACCTAATCATTAAAAGTAAAATAAAAATTCAAAATATAAAACAAGAGGGTTGTAGAGCAACAAGTCCTTGCCTCTTCTTTAGTGAATGAATGGTCTTTGTCTCAGTGAATGAATGGTCATG